>JAASFZ010000235.1:0-24715 GCA_023334075.1 Globisporangium nunn | reverse complement strand
CATCAAGATCCTGATGATCCGCTTGCAGTCGCGGATGGGCGGCCGCAACGCGTCTGGCTACGCGAAGGACCTGATCTACACGGTGTCGGTCTTGATCGGCAAGCTCGGTCCCGCTGCGTTCCTTGGCTCGCTCGAGGCGCTGCAGAGCGGGTACGTTGCTTATATGTGTGTCGTTTTGAGCTTCCGTCAACAACCACACTGACGGTCTACCTGCGTTTGTTGGGTGCAGAATGTCGGCGATGTTCGTTCGGTCTGTGTGGCTGGAGCACGTCGACCGTGCGCGCGGCGCAGTGGAGAGGAAGACGTGTGTGATCGGCTTGACGCGCTTGATGTGCGAGTCGGAACTGGCGACGTCAAACCCGGAGATCTGGAAGGACGCACTCATCGCGTGCCTGAAGATCCTGGAGGAGGGTGACGACGGTTCGAGCGCTGTGAAGGACGAGGACGAGTCGCTGCTCGAGCTCGAGCAGACGGGCTACGAGGCGGGCTACTCGAAGCTCTACTTTGCGAACGTCGTGTCGCTCGACATTTTGCCCGAGTATCCAGCGCCGAAGCGCTACCTGGCGGAGTCGATCTCGAAGCTGTCGGCGTCGAGACCTGGCGTGGTGCGTGCTTTACTTGTGTGTGTGTGTGTGTGTGTGTGTGGTTGAGTTGAGAGAGAGAGAGTTTGTGGGTCTTGGCTGCGGCTGACCTTGTCTGTTGTGGTGCAGTACTCGGCGCTCGCGCAGTCGAGTCTGCCTACGCCGGCGCTGGGCGCTCTGAGCGGATACTTTGCCCAGTTCGGCGTCCATTTCCAGTGAGTGAGTGCGACTGACCGGCTGCCAAGGAATCGACGATCAAGAGCGGTGTGAGAGAAGCAGCAAGCGACGATTGCAGGAGGCTCAGGCGGACGTTCCTGCGAGCGAGCGAGCGGCTGCTTGCGCAAGTGCCGAGTTTTCATTTCAAGCGATGGTGTGGGCAGGTCACTGACGACTGCCAGAAGAAGAGAAGAAGAGTGTGGACGATGGGAGGTGCTGCTAGGCGCTGAGCGACGGGAGAATCCACATGAACAAGTCGTCGACGCGGCAGAGCGAACAACAATGAATTAGTCTCCTGTTTCCAATCCGTCACCATGTTCAAGCCTCGTGTCCTGAGCACGCGGCACTTTGGTGACAAGCACATTCATTCCACTCACTCCGCTCATCCCTTTCTCTCTCTTGCTGCAATTGGTGTCTTGCTCTACTTGTTTTGCCGTGTGCTTTGGCGTGTGTCAGCATATCAGTACGGCACGTACTCGAGCTCGCCGCAGTTGCGGAACTGGTCGACGTTCGTGCCGACAAACTTGGCGAGCGGGTCGATGCCCGAGAACTTGATCCACTGCTTGAACGTGCGCTTCGTGCCAAGCCTGAACTTGTCGAGGTCCGTGCGGTCGAAGTCCTCGACCGTGACCGGGAGCCCGAGTGCGTACCGGATGCGGCGCTTGGACGACTGCTGGATCACGTAGCGCTCGCCCCAGTCACGCTCCCACACGACCTTACGCGGCTCGTACCAGTGGTACACGATGTCCTCCGATGGCACGTAGAAGTCGTAGCCGTGCGTCCAGAGCCGCGCCGCGCGCGAGTACTCCTCGCCGTGGAACAGGTACGGCGTGTACGGGTCGTTGCGGATCTCCTTGGCCTGCTTGCAGCCACCGAAGTTGAAGCCGCCAGCGAGCTGCGACATGAGCCGCGGCTTGGGCACGTCCTTCTTGTCGAGCCAGATCGGCGCGCTGTACTGGATCATCGAGTCCGGGTCCTCTGACTCGATGCGCGACGCGCACATGAGCTGCACGTTCGTGTCGGTCTTGCGGTCGGCCATAAGCTCCGTCGACTTGGGGTACACCGTGATGATCGCGTTCGGGTTCTGCACCGAGTCCCACTGGCCCACAACGATCTCGTCCCACCTCTCAATGAACACCAGGTGCGAGTCGATCGCCATGCAAAAGTCCTCGTCCGTGATCGCCTTCTCCGTCTCGTAGCGCGCGGCTGTGGGTCCCTGCAATATTGTTCATCATCCATCACACACCGCATGAGCTTTCTTCGCTAATAGCTCATGTGGCTAATCTCACAAGTCACATGCAGACAGATACACACAAACTCACCGTCGCGACAGCCGCGTCAATCTGGGACGAGACGATCTGGCGGCGGCGACACGCGCTCTCGCCCACGAGCTCGCAGAAGGCCTCGACGCACGGCTTCTCACCCTCGCCGGCGTAGATCTGGTCGAAGATGCTGATCTTGAGCAGCTCCGGCGACACCGCGTTGTCGAAGATCGACTTGAGCGTCTCCGAGCATCTGCGCATATACCCATTCAGCCTCTCCTCCTCTCCTCTCCCTATAGATCTCCTGTAGATCGCACCGCTTGGAGTCGCGGTAGTTGGCGATGAGGATCATCGTGCGGCGGCCGTTGACGATGGTCGCGGGCGTGGACGCCACCGTTGCCTTCGCAGACGCCAGCTCTTCGTCGCGGCGCAGGTGCGCACCGCGCTCGAGAGGGTTGTCCCCAGCACCCCCACCAGGAGCAGCAACTCCAGCGTGCGACGCCTCGCGCGCCGTGTACTGCTGGAGGTAGAGGAACTCGTAGAGCACGACGACAAGACAGATGGCCGGGAAGAGCATGAGCACGCCGAAGCGCAAGTCCCAGCCGGCGCGGCGCCGGTCGCGCGGGTCACGCACGCGCCCGAACGGCTGCGGGGAGGGCATCGCCATACTCGCGCTCGCTCGCTCGATGTCTTTTGTGACGTGGCTCGGAAAAGTTCAGTCTCACAGATTGGATAGTGAAGAAATCAAAAGAGCGCAGCATTTCTATGTGGCCTCGACTAGGTACGATCTTCGGCTTGGATAGATACGGCTTTCGTCACCCAGGCCCTTGCTGCGAGTTGCGTATGCTGCACCAGATGTGGAAGGCGGTCGGATGGGACGTCATAGCGCAAAGAGTTGGAATTGAGATCGAGATCAGCGCAAGAGGCAGGGCGGATCGACCGAGTCTCGCAACACCGTTCTTGCCACTTCATCTCGATCTCGAACTCGAAACTCGATCTCGAGGCTCGATCTTAAACTCAAAGTTCGATCTCGATCGACGAATCGGCCGATACTCGGCGCTCGGCGACTCTAATCCCCCTCTCCCCACTTACTCGCTCATTCTCTCTCTCGCTCGCTCGCTCACTCTATTGCGGCGCGTTGTACATGTCGATAGTCTCGTCAGACAACGGGCTCGACATCGTGCGGCTGAACGGCGCCATGCCCATGTTCTTGGCCTGCATGCGTGCGTCATTGCGCTCGGCCGAGAGGCGGTCAAAGTACGCCTGATCCACATCGTTCGTGACGTACACCCCGTTGAAGCACGACGAGTCGAACTCCTGCAGCATCTCATTCTCCTGCCGCACGCTGTCCTCGAGGTCCTTCAGGTCCTGGAAGATCACCCACTCGCACCCGATCTCGCGTGCGATCTCCTCATCCGTCTTATTGAACGCGATGAGTTCCTCGCGCGTCGGCATGTCGATGCCGTACACGTTCGGGTGGCGGATCGCCGGCGCTGCGGACGCAAAGTACACGGCCTTGGCGCCGTTCTCGCGCGCGATCTGCACAATCTGGCGGGACGTCGTGCCGCGCACGATTGAGTCATCCACGAGCAGCACGACCTTGTCCTGGAACTCGGACCGGATCGCGTTCAGCTTCATGCGCACGGTCTTCTTGCGCGCGACCTGCCCGGGCATGATGAACGTACGCGCGATGTAGCGGTTCTTGACGAAGCCCTCGCGGTACGGGATGTTGAGCCTGTGCGACGCCTCCAGTGCGGACGTGCGGCTCGTGTCCGGGATCGGGATCACGACGTCAATGCCGTGGTCCGGCCGAGCACGCAAGATCTTGTCCGCGAGCTTCGAGCCCATGTTGCGACGCGCCTGGTACACCGACACACCGTCGATGAACGAGTCCGGGCGTGCAAAGTATACGTGCTCGAAGATGCACGGGCTGAGCTTCGGCGACGGGTGCACAATGCGCGTCGTGAGCTCGCCACCCTGCTTGATGAGGATGGCCTCGCCCGGCGCCACATCGCGCTGAAGCTCGAACTCGAGCGTGTCGATCGCCACGCTCTCGGACGCGATCGCGAAGTCCGTGCCATAATGGCTCTTGCGCGAGCCGAAGACGAGCGGGCGAATGCCGTTCGGATCGCGGAACGCCAGAATGCCGAAACCGTTGATGATCGCCACGGCCGTGTAGCCGCCACGGCAGCGCCGGAAGAGACCCTCGACGGCGCTAAAGATCATGTCCTCGTCCAGCGGCTTGTCCGTCACACGCTTGAGCATCTCGTCAGCGAGGATGTTGAGCAGCACCTCCGAGTCCTGCAGCATACGGAGGAGGGATTAGATTATGTGTGTGTGTGCGGGTGTGTCTATTTGGCAGCGCAAGACGCACCGAGTCGGTGTTGACGTGGCGGAAGTTGGTGTTGGAGAGCTGCTCGGTGAGCTCGTGCGAGTTGGTGAGGTTGCCGTTGTGCGCAAGCGCAATACCGTAGGGCGAGTTGGTGTAGAAGGGCTGCGCCTCGGAGCTGCTGGAGGAGCCGGCGGTCGGGTAGCGCACGTGGCCGATGCCCATGGGGCCGCGCAGCCCCACCATGTGGTTCTGCTTGAAGACGTCGCGCACGAGTCCGTTGTCCTTGCGCAGGTACAGCCGCTTCTTCTCGCACGTCATGATGCCTGCCGCATCTGATGGAGGCAAGTCGGCATCGCCACGTCGATTAGTTCGTCTACACGTCACTTGCAATAGCGCAATCCTTGTCGAGCGCACCTTGGCCGCGGTGCTGCAGCACCGTGAGCCCGTCGTAGAGCCCCTGGTTGCAGTGCTCATGCTGGTTCGCGAGCAGGATGGCGATGATGGCGCACATGCTTGGTGGGAAGCGCCGGAGAGGGTGCGCTGGAGAGAGGGGAGCTTGGGGAATGACAGGCTGGCGTACTTCGACGTCGAAGTGGGCAGGTAATTTTAGCGAGAGGGGCTGAAACGCTAGCCTCTGCTTCAATAAAGTTGCTGGGTATACAGCTCACGAGCGCACCGTGATTGCGAAGCCTACCTGAACGAGCGCACACAGTGAAGCGAGAGCTGGTGGTGGGGAGCGCATGTGACACGGTTTGACTCGGACAAAGTATGGCCGCGAACCAACTTCAAAAATCTGCCAAAAGCGGTTGCCGGGTTACGGGCACCATCGCCGACACCAAGCAAAGCACATGCTCACGATGCCGATGCTCGTGCTGCGCCGCGGCCTCGGCGCCGGCGCCAGGACACGACGAGCAGCAGCAGCTGCTACTGCGGCTTCTTTGAATGCGGCTGCTACGCGCCAGCGCCGCACGATCTCCTCGGCAGACCCCAGCAGACGAGAGTGTGTGGCCTACCGCCTCGGCTCCGTCGCGTACGAGACCGCGTGGGACTGGCAGAAGCAGCTCATCGCGCAGCGCGTGGCCGCCGCGCGGGACGAGCGCGCGCCGCGCGTGCCGCACGACGTGGCGCTTGTGCTGGAGCACCCGAGCGTGTACACGCTGGGGCGCGGCGCCACGCTGGCCAACGTCAAGTTCGACCCGACGGTCGACACGCACCTCAAGCTGCTGCGCGTGGACCGCGGCGGCGAGGTGACGTACCATGGCCCCGGACAGGTCGTCGTGTACCCGATCCTGGACCTGAACCACCACAAACGGGACCTGCACTGGTACCTGCGGCAAGTGGAGGAGGTAGTCATCCGCACGCTCGCGCGCTTCGACATCCACGGTGAGCGGGTCGACGGGCTCACGGGTGTGTGGGTGGAGGAGGAGAAGGGCGACCTGCGCAAGATCGCGGCCGTCGGCACGCATGCTACGCGCTGGATCACGATGCACGGCTTCGCCATCAACGTGACGACCGACCTGGGCGCCTTCGACCGCATCGTGCCTTGCGGCATCGAGGACCGCGCGGTCACGAGCGTCGCGCGCCTGCAGCCAAGCGTGACGCCCGTGGACGTCGAGCTCGCGGCCATCGACGCGCTCCGCGACGTCTTCGCCATGGATATCACGACCGTCGCGGCGTCGTCGCCGCTGTAAGAACGAGGGACGTGAGTGAGTGTGTGTGTGTGTGTGAGAGAGAGAGAGAGAGAGAGAGAGAGAGAGAGAGAGCTCGCGTTCGCTCGCTCGCTCGTTCGCTTATCCGTTGCAGCTCACTCAGCTAATAGACTGCGTTTTCTCCCTCACGACCTGCACGATGTCGTCCACGGCTGCGAGTCCGCCGACGCCTGCTCGTCGTCACGCCACGTTAGCCTCCCACGAAGCGCTTCCTGCAGCTAGGAAGGTCCTCACTACGCGCGAGACGCACCGACGACGCCGCACGCGAGCAGCTTCTTCACCGGCGCGACCATCTCGTAGCCGAACTCGTCGAGCGTCGCGAGGTGCTTGGCCGTCACCGGGTGCTCCCACATGTCCGTGTTCATCGCCGGCGCGTACACGAGCGGCTTGCTGACGCTCCAGGCGCGCGCCACCGACGTCTGATCCATTCACACACACAGTGGATGAGCGACTCGCACGGAGTCGCTGGATGAGCAGCAGCAGCACCAGCAGCGCCACTACCAATAGGTTGTCCGAGAGCCCGTTCGCGATCTTGGCGAGCGAGTTGGCCGACAGCGGCGCCGCCACGAACACGTCCGCCCAGTCCTTCAACTGGCCGCGTGCAGCGTGCAGTGAGCGACTCTCGCCTGTGCGCGCAAGCGCCACTCCACAGCGGCGCACCGAACGCACGGACGTACCTCGATGTGCAGCACGCGGTCGCCCACGACGCGCCAATCGCCCCACTCGTGCTCGTCGCGGATGATCGTGATAGCGCCCGCGTCAAGCGCTCCTTCGTCGCCGTCGCTGAAGTCCCGGCTGCGGGACTCGAACTCCTCCCAGCTGCGCGGGTCGTACGCCGCCGCCTGCGCCAGGAAAAAGGCCGCTGACCGCGTGAGCACAAGCCGCACGTCCGCGAACGCCGCGAGCTGCAGCGCCAGCGCCGGCAGCTTCACGGCCGCCACGCTGCCGCTCGCGCCGAGCAGCACGCGCGGACGGCGCTTCTCCGAGGAGGAGGAGACCAGGGTGTCGGCACTCATGCTCCTCGCTTTCTTCACTACCGGCTTGGCCTGCTCAGGCTCAATATCGCTCCGTCTCGAGGCAAACATGGACGAGCACCAGCTGCTCGCGCTCGCGGAGGCGCCCGCAGGCCACGCCGCGCAGCTCTACGCGCGCTTCTCGCCGCTCGTGGCGAGCCATCTCTCCCGCGGCGCTGCTGCAAGTAACAGCAGCAGCAGCAGCAACGCCGCGCCGCTCGCGCTGCTTCAGAGTGCGTTCAGCGCGCGCCTCCAGACGCGAATACGCGCGGGCTTGTGCGCCGCGGCGACCACTCACACGCAGGCGCCGGAGAAAGTGGCGGCGCTCGCGGCCAAAGTGGCGCAGCGCGTCATCCGCAGCTACGCGGCGGTCACAGCTGGCAGCGCCTCGGACGCCGACAAGAAGCGCAGTGCGTTCGATGCTGTGAGGCTTCGTATAAAGTAAGCGACAGATGGGCTCATGACGGGCGCTGTGCCGCATGCCACGCAGCAGACGATGACCTGCTCGTAGCGATGGACGTCGCGACCGCCGCGCTCTTCCTCGCGCTCAAGTTCGAGAGCGCGCTGCGACTCGGCGACCTGGTGCTGGACAACATGCTCTACCAGGTGGCCAAGAAGTACGCCGAGTTGCCGCAGGCGCGCGCGTCGGCGTGCTACACACTCGCGTGCGCCCACGTGCGTCTCTGGCGCGCGCACGCGCAGCTGAGCGAGAAGCTGCAGCAGCGCCCTATCGCAGAGGCGCATGGAGGGTGCCAGCCGCTTCTCCAGGTGGCCGAGAACAAGATTGCGCCCGCCACGTTCCAGCACATCGCGGATCTTCCGCACCCGCAAGCGTTCCACTCGGCGCAGTTCGCGCGCCTGGTGATCGGAGTCGTCAATACAGTCGTCACCGTGCTCGTGCACGCCAAGCAGCACCTGGTGCGCGACGCACCTCTCCACCTATCGGCTCTTCTCGACCTGATGCATAAACAACGCTCCTCACGCTTGTGCATGCATGTTACTCGTGTGGCTCGCAGACGGTCGCTGCGATCGCGAAGAGCGCGTTGGGTCCGTGGATCGACCACTTGGCCACCATGCCAGGCGCGGACACGAAGCTCGCTGCGTCATTCAGTGACCGCGTGTTCCGGGTGCTTTGGAAGGCTGCAGCCGCGAGTGAAGGCGGGGAAAAGAGTCCCGAGAAGGCGATCCGCGTCCGGTCGCTCGCGCTCGCGTTCATGGCCAAGTGCCCCACGTATACGACGCTGTATATGATTCAGCAGGTGAGGTTTGGTAGCAATTACCGGGTAGGAAGAAGCTGAACCTGGCGGATGTTTGCTGATCTGTGGTGTCTGTCTGTGGTGTGTCAGGTGTATCGTGTCGGAGTTCAATATGAGAGGAACTCGAAGAAGAGTGCGGCAGAGTACCGACATATCCAGTCGTTCTATGCAAACGCTTTCGACCTAGTTCGGCAGCGAGGAAGCGTGTCGTCACCTCATATGTTTAAGGTATCGTTTGTGCTGTTTACTCCGTTTTTCACTCGACTTCTCACTCACTGCTTCCACTGACGTTCATCTGCCAAGTCCGACTCGCTTGAGTGGGATTACTTGTTGTGGCTCGAGCATGCAGCATCGGTCTTTGAGAGCACAGATCAAGCGCTCGACGCCATACTGCTCCTGAGCTGCGCGACGCGATATCTGCAGGCAGCCACCACGGGAGTTACAGGAGTGCGCATGCTGCTTCTTCATTTGGTGGCGTCTCTGCTTCTAGGACAGTCAACTTCACAGAACGCGGAAGACGCAGTTGACAGGATCGACCCAACGTGGAAGCGGGTGCACGAGTTCCTGATCGAGCACTCCGACGATACTATGCGCCACATTTTGCAGAGCAGAGACGCCGGTGTGCAGCTCAGATCAGCAATTGGGCTTCTGAAGGAAATCTCCGCAACGGACGCGAGCGACTTCGCGCCTCGGTGCGCTTACAAAGCCTTCGTCCCGTTCGCGATCCGGTGCACGAAGAAATCTGTGACCAAGATGTACAATCTCGCGATATCCGGGAAGCTATCTGGCTCACCAGAAATGCAAGAACTCGTCATTACAAGGTATGATTGGTCGCTTTTGGTGTTCGATCTGCATCTTGAGAACACGCACTGAACACAAGGGTGGTGGTGGTGGTGGTGATTGGGGGGACTTGTGTAACATCAGCTTCGACAAACTCGCGGAGGGCATCAATACGATCCGATCCAGCAGCATTCCCGAGAGTGACGCGATGAGCCTCGAAGCGCTGTTCGTGAACGAGTCCAAGACTCGCCGAATGATTGTAGCGCTAGTTTCCCGCACAGTGCGTGAGCCGGGTGTAGAAGACATCAAGCACCAGCTGATTTGCAAGCACGTGGCACTCGCGAAACGGATCCTGGACGACGCGATGGCGGACGACTCGAGCGGAAAACTGCTTCAAGCTCTCCTGGCAGACATCAATGGCATCGCGCGGGAATGCTACAGCTGCGCTGCGCACTTCTACAAGAAGCACGAGTTCAAGATCACGATCTCGTTGCTGACTGCAGCGTTCGAACTTGCCGAGAGCTACATGGAGTACGTGATGTGCAGTCCATCAAAGAGTGCCGCAGAGATCCAGAAGGCGCACTCTGAGCTCAAGATCGACGCGATCGTGTCGCTGCTCGCATATTGCTTCCATAAAGAGAAGAACACATCCAGAGCAAGAGCACTCACTGGATTCTCGATCCTCTACTCCAGTGACGCGAGTAAGCGAGCGCCTCTGAAAGCTATCGGAAAGTACGTGTCAGCACTCTTTGAAGAGCTCGAGGACGGCCAGCGCGATCCTCAAGCGGTACAAGCAGACTTCGAGGTGTTTATCGAGAACATCATTCATGCCTTCAAAGCGCGAGGTGTACACGACAACGTGGTTCGTCAACTCATCCACGGCTTCCGGTGGTTCTTCGACTCGACGTCATCGACACTTATCGAGAAGATGAGAATCAGCGCCAGCAGTGGAGGCAAGGACTCTTCATCGTGTACTAGCGAATCCCAACGTGCGATCGAGCAGGTGAAGGTGTGCACAGATTGCGAGCACTTTCTATCGAGCCTGCTGCTGCAGATTGGAGAGCTTTCAGATGATGAAAGACCCAAACCCGTGTGGCAGATGAGCATTCCGCAGGCTTTGAGCGCTCGGAAGCTGAGCTACGCAGGGTTCTACTCTGGAAAGCAGAGCGCAGCCCAAACAATCAGCGAACTGGAACGAGCCCATCACCTTCTGGGCAACGCGATTTCGTCGGAACAGAGCGGCTCTGTGCATTGCAAGACTGATTTGGGTGGGGCACACGGTTGGCGTGGAGTCGTGGGCATGGAGATCATTCTTCTGTCGAGTTACTCGAAAGAACATCGTACAGAGGCCGAGTGTCGAGCGCGAGTCGATATCAGCGAAGAAGACGCGATCAAAGACGTGGAAGCCTGCGTGCAGTGCTGGAAGAATGTACCGGTAGGTGATCTGAACTCGCCGACGGCAGCTCTGTTCGACGCACGCAGCGTTGCGCTATGCCTCGAAGCAGTGTGCAACTCGTTGTCGCTGATTTCGTGTCCGTTCTTAGAAAATGCGGCGAGAAAACTGCTGGAGAAGATCCAGTGTGTGGACGCCGGTCGAGATGAGGTGTCGTCTGCGTGGCCACCACCATCGTTGGAGCTCTTGAACTTGCACGTCGAGGCAACTGCTGGAGAGCGCTTGGGCAGAGAAGAAATGGACACAAGCGAAGGAGCTTCACTCGAGTTTCTGTCTTTCCAGCAGATTGACGCGGAGATTGCTTTGAGCGTGCAGCAGCACTCCATGGACGATCCAAGACACGCCGTCAGTCACCTCCAGAACGTGATGCGGCTACTACAAGAACTGAAAATGAAAGGCACAGGCGGAGGAATGTCCAAATCAACTGTCCTGAAAGCAGTGGGGACGCGAGAACTCCTCGTGCATTTGATCTTGTCGGAGGTTCACTTTTGTGATGGCCGAGGGAGATTGGCTGTGAACGAAGCAAAACGGGCGCTCGCGATCTGCTGGAAACTCGCAAAGAAGTTTGCACCTCTGGGCTCACCAGATACGATCCCGCACTTCAAGCTGCCTGAAGAGATCCAGTTTCCGAATCGAAGCACCGACGGAGCGAGAAGCGCCTCGCTAATCTACTTCAAGGCTCTGGAGTTCTCGTCGTGGGATGTTCTTCATGCCGCGAAGCTTGTGCTTTGCCGCATCGGGACACTGTACAGCATGATCGGCCAGCCTCAGCGGTGAGTCTCGTTATGATAGTCTTGTTATGATATCTGGGCAAGTGAGTGGTTGTAGCGTATCGCCTGTTGTGCTGACACACTTGTTGGTGGCCAAGGTCGCATCTCTACTACGCCGAGGCGATGGAGCTGGTTGGGGGGCTGCACCTGCGTTTCTTCCAGCGCAGCCCGTTTTACGAGTTTGCTCGCTTGCAACTACAGTCCAACTGCCCGGGTCAAGCGAAGGCAGCGCTGCAAGTCATGTGGTCGACTCACGGCGAATGGCCGAGCGTGATCGAGACGAACAGCAGAGCACCGATAGGAGCGACCGCTTCAAAAGGCGGACATCTTTGTTTTGTATCTGATTCCGCGTTCATCGAGCAGCAGTGCAACGAAGCCATCCAGAGAGGAGATCTGCACGTCACTGAAGGAGACGCCAAGGGTGCTCTGAAGGTATATCTGAGCGTGCTCGATGTGCTCAAGGCACATTTCGGACGAGACCAGCTTCCATCGACTGGCTTGCGACAAGCGCAGACACGATGCCTTCGAAGAGTCCTTCGCATCAAGACACTGCATTCGGACCTCAGTGTGGAGGCAAGTGTGGACAAGCTAGTTTCCATTGCGAGGAAGCTGGAGCTATGCACACAGCGATGCGAAAATCGGCTCGAGCGCGTCAAGTGTATGCTTGAACTGAGCTGCTGGAACCTGTCGCTGCTGCGCTCGCTGCCATCTCGAGCGCTCATGACACTCGAAGAGACGGTGTCTTTACTGGAAGAAGCATACGGCTTGGGACACCATTGCGGGCTGTCGGACATCAACAAACTGTTGCGTGGCAGTCTCGGAGCGGCGTATATGCTGTCGGTGGAAGCGCAAGCAGCCGGCTCGGATAGTCTCGGAAAGGATTGTAGAGAGCAACTCGAGTTTTGGTCTTGGGCGAGCGCGTTTCTTCTGGCGGACTCGAGCGTGATCGAGCGCCTGGAGGATGAGAGTTGTTCCGACGACGCTCCAGACTTGGGGCTGGAAAAGTGCTTGGAGCAGCTCTCCTCACATCTGCAGCTGAGCTCGCGCGCCAGCCCGCAAACCCAGCTCGAACAAAAGGTGGTATCAGTGAGAGCGCAGGTTCGATCCCTCCCACCGTCGTGGCTCGTCGCGTCAGTTGTTGTTAGCGCATCGTCGGAGCTGGTGGTGTCGCGTATCGTGGTGCGGTCTGCTCCTTGTGTTGCGCAACTTGAGTGCAGAGGTGATGATTCTGATCAAAACCGAATGCGTTTTTGGTTCAACAGAACGACGGCATGGATCCAGTCTCGTTCTGCCTTGAGGGAGTCGACTGGACGTGCGCGATGGAAGAGGTGCAAGCTGTGATTGCAGAGTCCAGGTGCGAACCAAAGCAATTTTGTGGTAGTTCTGTCAAACACTTCATAACACGCACTTGAAATGCGCACAGGGAGTCGCTATTTGGGAACTCTGCCGATTCGACTGGGTCGTGGACGACAGAGAAGAAGAAGCAATGGTGGAGCAAGCGCAACGAGCTTGATGAGCGTCTCGGATCTGCAATACGCGCTTTCCAGGTGCATGAGAGAGAGAGAGAGAGAGATGGTATGTTTGTCGTTTCTCATGAGTGAGCTGACGTTCGTTCATGTCGTTAGGTGAGCCTCGGGTTCTGGAAGTGTTTGTTTGTGCGCGGCAGTGATGCCGCCAGCGCCTGCACGGAGCGGTGCTGGTCGATGTTGGCGGGCGCAACTGGATCGAGAAGCACCACAGCGAAGTACCAGGCGCTGTTCGGTGCAATGGCAAGGTCGCAGCGGTGTCTATCGGACGCTGAGTGTAAGGAAGGACTTCACTTCATCGCGGCGAAGATGGGTGTGCGCTTGAGCGAGATCGATTCGGCGCACATCCTCGCGATCATGCGCGAAGAAGCCTCGCTAAGCGGCAATCCCAGCGACATCAGCGACCCAAGTGATTCAGCTGCCAGTTCTTTGCTTTCGCTGACGAGTGAAGTGATCAATACGATGAAAGTCGGCGAACTGAAGGATGCGCTGATATCAGCAGGACTGAGCACGGATGGGCTCAAGAAGGTGCTGGTCGAGCGACTGACCACTGCTCGGAATGCCGCGCTGTCGTTGCGACTCGCTTCTCGATCGAATGGAGCTAACTCCCAGTCTCAGTTAGACGCGACGATTCTCGTTCTTGATCACCGATTACAAGAGTTTCCATGGGAAGGTCTGGACGTGATGGAGAGCAGTCACAGCGTGACTCGGATGCCGTCGCTCGAGGTGATTTTGAGGACAGTGAGCACTCTCCGCGCTCGAAGCCAGTTGGCGAGCAGCAGCAGCAGTGCGATGCATCCAAGTATCCGTCGAGATCGGACGAGCTTCGTGTTGAATGCAGCGGGCGATCTCAAGTCGACAGAGAGGCAATTGGCGCCGATTTTTGAGATTGGACGCGAGCGGTTCGGCTGGCAAGGTGTCGTAGGGCGTGTGCCGGAAGAAGACGAGATGAGGTACGATGCGTGCTGGCATAGCGACACGAGAGGATGCGCGAGCTCTGACGTCCTCACTCACACTTGTGTATGCTCTTCTTGTGTGCTGCAGAGAGTATTTATTGGGCTCCGACCTGTTCATTTACTGCGGTCACGGCTCCGGCGAGAAGTACATCCACCGCAGCAAGGTCCTCGATCTGAAGCACCGGAGTTGTAGCGCCGCGCTGCTGTTTGGATGCAGCAGTGGGCGCTTGGAGAGTGAGGGGATCTTCGGCCCCGATGGCGCGGTGCTCTCGTACTTGCGCGCCGGGAGCCCTGGAGTGTTGGCGATGCTCTGGGACGTCACCGATCGCGATATCGACCAGCTGAGCGAGGCAGTTCTCCGAAAGTGGTTGCTGCGCGACTGCGGCAACGATAGTGGCGCTGGTGACAGCAGCGTCAAGCGTGTCTCACTCGCCAGCGCTCTTCGCCAGGCGCGGCGCGTGTGCAAGCTCCAGTTTCTGAACGGCCACGCCGCCGTGTGCTACGGGCTGCCGCTGTTCGTTGCAGAGTGAATGGATAGATAGGTGTTCTGGTGGCATGCAAGTAAGACAGTTTTCGAGACTTCCCGTCGTGCTGCAATCTTTCAGTTTGTGTCAGTGTGTATCGCAACGTTGTCCTTTATGATCAAGTGGCCATGCGAACGGGTGTCAGCGCATGTTGCGAGTCAGAATCACATGCTTGGAGCGCGCTCTGCCGATACATGTTCATTTCACCTCGCACTAAAGCGTCCACAGTGCTGCACCAGAAAGTCACGAAACACGGTACATCGAATCTGGCAGCTCGTAAGACCAAATTTAGCTCATTTCCCTAATCGCACATCTAAATACGGTATTTTGCCTCTTCGTCCGCCAATGGCAGAGCGTTAAATGACTGTTTAACGCGCTGTGATTGGCCGACAAAGTTCAGAAACCGTAGATGTAGTCCTAGAATAGGTACATCATCGCAATTAGGGCACGCAACTAGCGATGATGCGACGTAACTGCTCGCGTCCCAACAACTCAGCTGGTGAATTTGTGGCCCGCTTGACACGCAGAGCAAAGCGAGTCAATAGCCTTCCTATAGGTGCTTCACTTACGACAACGACAAGCTCCACCTCAAGCGAGGCGCCCGCAACCCAGCAAGCTTGAGATTCGGAGAACATGGTGCAGCTCCGGAACCACCTGACGCTGCAGCAGGCGGTCGCGGCCGCGAAGGATGTCGTGTGCCAGCTACAGCAGACTGGCGATGCTGTGTCTACGTCCGCCCTCGCGCAGCTCCAGCCACTCTCGAGCACCACGTTCGGTCGCTGCGTACTTGGTCTCGGTAGGTCTCGCGCCTGCTACTTTCGCTGCTACTCCTGCTGGCGCTGAGCGAGTTGGACGTGTTGACTGTGCGAGCAGCGGGCTTCCTCGAGTTCGCGGACCGCGAGATGCGCGTGTTCCTCCAGGAGCGCGCGCCGTCGGAGCAGCGCGTGCGCGAGATGAGTGAGGTGCGACAACTGGCGTCTGAAGAAAGCAATTGAGAGAATGCGAGAGTATGAGAGAGGGACTGACGAGACGCGAGCGCTGATTGTGGCAACAGGTTCTCCTGCTGCTTGCAGACGCGCTCGTGGACGAGGACAACGCGACGTTCGTCGGTGCGTCAACGCATGTGCAGCTCGTTTCAGCGGATCGACGCTGCGAAACTTAAAGACTCACTCACTGACGGTGTGGTTGTTTGCAGCGCGGATTGGTTCTCACCCCCTGCTCGTCCGCCTCATGGAGCACGAGAACGAGCTCATCCAAGAGGTTTGGCTCAGTGTCGCCAGATTTTTTCTCTCTCATGGCGATCCGGGTGCTCAAATCACTTGTGAAATGATCGCAGGCTGCAGCGACAGTAGTCTCGAGCTGCACGTCGACCACGACGGGCGTCAGCTTCCCGCACAAAGCGCGCCAGTTGGGCGCCGTTGAGCGGAACTCGCCCAGAGCGGTGCCGCTGCCGCTCGATCCACGCGATGGGGACTCGCAACACGTCCAGACCGTGCTTATTCGGCAGGTGCCGACACGAATGACGGGACAGCCGAAGACGGGGTATCTGCTCTGGGGAGCAGCGTTCGTGCTCGCGCGCTGGGTGCATGTGCACCGCGAGCTGTTCTACGGCAAGAGCGTGCTCGAGGTGGGCAGCGGACTCGGGCTTGGCGGCATCACAGCTGCACGGTACGCGCAGCGCACGGTGCTCACCGACTACCAGGACGACACCTGCCGCGCGCTGCAGTACAACGTGGAGCTCAACGCGGGCTTCATCCACGAGTTCGATGGTTTTGCAAGCAGCGCCGTCACCCGACCGCCCGTGCAGGTGGAGCATCTTGACTGGGACCGCATGGAGACGATCAAGCCCGAGCAGAAGATGGACGTGATCATCGCGTGCGACATCATCTGCGAGCCGAGCACCGCTGAGGGCTTCCTGCGCGTCGTTCGCAATCGCCTGGCAAGCTCCGGCGTCGCATACCTCATGAACGCCGACAGCCACAGCCGCTTTGGCGTGCAACACCTGCACAAGCTGCTGTCCGAGTCCACGGGGGACTTGGTGTACTCGATCACGCCGGTGCTCGAGCTGTCAGAGGGGAAGCTGCTGCTCGAGACAGTTGCCGATGCGCAGGAGCTCGCGTACGAGTTCTACGAGATCCGCTTAGCGGCTTCTTCAGGCTAGTGGAGCGGATACGAAACGCGGTGACGAAGATGGCAAGATAGAAGAAGAATGAGCGAGTTGATCAAGATGCTAGAGCAAAGTAGACTGTGCATGAGAGATAGAGCAACACTGACGGCTGAAGGCGTACTTTGTTGGTGTCTAGCTGTTCTGCTGCATGACGTGGTTGATCTACAGCAAGATGTTGTACACAGCAGGCTCGGTGCAGCGCTCATCGTACGGGAAGCTTTCGGCGTTTGGGTTCGCGTTGCCAACGCCGCTGTTGGAGCACGAGCAGCGACCGGCGCCACAGCGGTTGGACTTGGCGCGCTGCAGCCGTGCCTCGAGCGTCTGGAACCTCTGAGACTGGCGCGGGCACGCGTACGGCGCCTTCATGAGCTTTCGATGCCACTTGAAGCTCACCTCGCACGTGCGCTGCTGTTCCTTCGTGAGCGAGCACGAGTCGCACGAGCGGCAAACACGGTCGACACCGTTCACGCACGGCGAAGCCTCGTACTCGTTGCGCGTGCACCTCGTGCACGTTGTACATACACGGTCGGTCATCGGCGTACACTGTGTGGACACGAATTGGCTTCCACGGCACTCGGTGCATGGATAACAAACCGTGTCGTGCATTGCCGAGCATGGCGTGAGCGCGAACGAGTTCGTCGGACACACGGTGCACGTGGTGCACACACGATCTCGCAAGTCGGAGCACGAGGCAGTGAGGAATGTACCTGCTGGACATGTACTGCAATCGGATGCTGCGGGCTGAAGAAGCGGTGTGCCTGGAAGCTCGATCGCTCGAAGCACGTTCGGCGGGACTGAAAAGTCAGAGACAAGCATGCTGGAAACTGAAAGGAACGTCGACGGGCGCTGGATGCCGATCAATCCGCTGCCGACCGCTTGAAGGGCGTCAATATCCGACTTCCCTAGTTGAATCACGATGTACGTGCTGTCCGCAGAGAGCTTGGAGCCGTCCTGCAAAGCTGCGCCACGAAGGGGATGGGGATTGGGGTTGAACAAGTGCGTGCCGCCAACAGAGGAGAGCTGATGCACGTTTGCGGCCACTGCAGTGTCAGCGAATGTGATGGCTTCAACTCGAACTTTGGTCCTGTCAACCGGTTCGGAGAAATGCAGCTTAAGAAGCTGTTGCGGGAGATCCAAGCTGTAGCTTTGAAGCACAGGAGCGACTGAGTCGCGAACGAACGACGTGACTGACAGTGCTGCTGACACCGGAATACCTTTGAGCGGACGAGGCACGCACTCTCTCGAACCAGGACTCACACAACTCTCGACCACATACTGAAACACCCCGGGCAATGCAGCAAGAAACACCGTCGCGACGCTCTTCGCGAGACCAGTCTTCATCTTGAGTGCGTTCATCTCGCTTGTGCTGATGTCAAGGACGATTCGAGTACTATCGCCGCTTGTAGTCGTCGTCAAGCGCGAAAGTTGCAGAGTCTGCGTCGTCGCCGGTACATTGCTCTTTGCCGATTGAAGCCGGAGCTTGGACGCATCGAGAGTCGCTGCGAGGACCGGGTAGTTCAGCGAGAGAATGAGCTTATTCGTGTTCATGTCGAGGTCGAATGCTGTGATCTGCGGCGCCTCGCTCACAGATTCCAGCACCACCCGAAGACGATGACAGTCGCCAAGTCCCACATTCACGACCGACGCGATCTCGATGTCAAAGTAGCGTGTGGTGATGTCAAACTGCCTTGGGTCAAGAATGGTCAGCGTCACGCGCTTGTCGGCGTTTTCTCCAGTCTTCCATTCCACGATGAGATCTGTTGCTGGAGCGGGCATGAGTGGCGCAAAGTCTACGCTTGCAGTCGCAGTGGCATCAACTGTGCGCAGCGTCACACTCGCCGGTCCCATGACGTTTGCAAAGTCACGACGGAGCAGCAGTTTCAGAGCTCCCGGCCGCGAAACCACGACGCGCGGACACTT
Organism: Globisporangium nunn; assembly: GCA_023334075.1. Taxonomy (NCBI): domain Eukaryota; phylum Oomycota; class Peronosporomycetes; order Pythiales; family Pythiaceae; genus Globisporangium; species Globisporangium nunn. The sequence continues at coordinate 6,250 of JAASFZ010000235.1, read as the reverse complement.
GCCTAGCCGCGAATTGAGCCGTGTGGCGAGTGGGAGGAAATCGAGGTCAGGGTAGCGCAGCACGCCATCAAGCGGCTCGGTTTGAACAAAGTTCACATCTCCCATCACGACGTTGCTTGGTCCGAGAACGTCCACGAACGACTCGCTGGCATGGCGTCCAGACAGCACTGCTCCACTACTACCCTGAAGCACGAGCGAGAATCGCTTGGTACGAAGCCTTGTGACTCCCACAAGCGCTTCAACGATCACACTTTTGTCTTGCGAGTCGCCTTCCGCCCACTGCACTACCTTTACTAGCGGCTTGTAGTCGACACCAGCAAACGCGGTGCCGTCGACAGTGCGGAGCGTGACGGACGCGGCGCCGTCACTGCCATTGCGTCGCTGAAGAATCACCTGCGCTGCACCTCCGTCCAGCACGCGATACGACTTGGCAGCACAGTCTGGAAAGCATTCGGCCTCGAACTGGATCGAGCCCGAGCGAACTACACAACATGTTCACAATCCAGAGACACAACGGGGTCGAGGTCAAAGTCAAGGTCAGAGTCGAGTTACTCAAGCCTGTCTTCGTCCTCGATACACATGTTTACCGTCGTTAGGGCCAGTGATGCGCACGACAACCTCGCCGATCGCGCCGATGGACCCGACACCTCCAATTGGAGGGCTCTCATCTCCCTCAGCGACCTCAAGGAGCTCGAGGCGCACGCGAAAGCTTTCCATCTGCTCGTAGATGTCGTCGTCGGGGATCGCAAGTGTGATGTTCTGGGTCTTCGGTCCATCGCGCGTCCATTTGAGCAACCCGTTTGGCGGACTGAGGACTGCGAAGTCTCCGGGCGAGCATGCGGTCTCGCACACGATCGAGAACTTGACCTGCGCGGTCGAAGTGGTGCCGTTCTCCCAGATCACCGGGATCCCGAATCCCGAGGCCACAGGAGCGTCGATAGCGACCACAGCTTCGTTTGCGTCCAACGTTGAGCTCAGGAATCGGAAGCTGCCAGTGAAGACTGCGAGAGCCAAATCATAAAGAAGAAGGGGTTGTCATCAGCACCGAGCTGAGGGTCAGTTTGTTTGTACCTTTGTGCATCGCAGCAGAGACATTGACGACAGCGTTAACCCACGGTTAGCTGGAGCAGCGAGAACGATCTCTGTCGTATTGCGCTCCGGGTTGATCTTCGCGCCGGTCGCGTCGTGGAGGTACAATGTGAAGAGTTTGGACTCCTCTTGCGGTTGCCCGTCATTCAGGACTTTGATATACAGCTCCTTCTCCAGGTCGTCGCCGTCTTGCCACACGAGACTTCGGTTGAACACGGGCTTGAAGTCTCGTCCGGGCACGGCGTTGCCACCGCCGAGCAGTGTCGAAACGTACACAGCGGCACGTCCTTCGCCGCCGAGACTGCGTTGGACTGGAATCCCCAGCATGTGGGTGGGAGGAGCGAGAGTGCGTGCGAGGGAGTGTGTGTGTTAGCATTCGTCGCACACGCAAAGTGATACGTACGATGCAAGGCGCAGCTGCTAGGAAGAGAAACCTACCTGTGATGTAGGCGACACCAAAGTCTTCAGTGGTGGTGTACACTGCCTGCGCGAACTGGAAGCGACCATTTTCCAGTGCGTCTATCTGTCCGAACACAGCAGCAAGCACCAGGAGGATGGCGCTGACCGCATGCACCAGCGAGTGTCGCGCCACCATCGAGGAAGCCTAGTGATGTACCTTGTCTTGATTTTTTGTGCGACGCTTTGGGGATCGTCAAATGAACACGAGCTTGCGGTTCAAGAGATGGGAAAGCCGCCGCCGCCGTCGTCCATGGAGCACCTGATGGCAGTCTCTGGCTATGGCGACAGCACGAGCCAACATGCCGATAGCAATCACAGTAGCATCAGTGGAGGAACTTCGAGTGAAGGCAAATTCGTGCATCAGACACCCGCACTGGGTGATGTCTCGCGCGACATGTTCCAGGGACTCTTCTCGGACCTCGGCAAGCAAGCGATGGCCATGGAGACGATCATGCGAGTCGTTTGCGGTAAGGTCGACTCGATGGAGAGCTGGATGACCGAGATCTCGTTCGGCATGACAGAGCTCGACCTCAAGCTGCGCAACATCGCGCACAACATCGAAGGGACCGCTGCGAACGTCGATGACGAGGCAGTGAACGCGCACCGCTGGGTGGCGCCTCCAGAACCCGATAACAAGGCTTTCCGCGCCCCCGCGACTGTCAAGAAAAAGCTTGGGCCGAACAAGACGACAGTCAAGATGACAGAGATGGCCGGGTCGATCATCGACACGCTCAGCGCTCCAGTCGAGGAGCGCGATCGCGCTGCCAAGAAGAAGACCCTGATCACAGCTGTAGCAGTCAAGAAAGCGCACAAGAAGAAAACAGGGAACCATCCAGTACAACGCCAGAATGAAAGCGAGACGAAGCCCTCTAACGCCAAAGGAGACAGTAAGCAGATCTCGCACGTTGCGGAAGAGGCAACAGGCGACTCAGAGCGCAGCAAGGAAAACGACGCTCGTGATTACAGTACTGCAACACGCGAGACACCGCTGACTGCCGGTACCGCCGAAGCGCATGACGAAGCACTTAAAGTCGCTCCCCCGATATTTGAGCAGCAAGAAAGTGAGACATCGACCCCAGAGGGCATCCAGGATGATGTCGTTTTGGCAATCAATGGGCTGCATTCCGATCGGTCTTTGGATCAGGCAGAGAGTGCGATGACCCATCGAAGCGATTCTGGTGCGCCAGCGAGTTCTTCGCTGCTGGTTGAGGAGTCAGGGCGAAGTTCACGATCATTGGAGGATGGCGATGTCCGTCATACCTTGGAACCTATTCAATCTCCTGAGAATGCACATCAGCTCCTGAATGAACCTGAAACTCCAGTTGTGTTTGAACAACCTTCGCAAGCACAAACAGAGACTAGTACGAGCGATGGAGGTAAACGATTATCCGATCACGCTGAACCATCGGAACAAGCCCCCACGAGTCAATCTTCATATGAGCTGGAGGAACAGACAGATCCATTGAGAGACGAGAATGACTCCACTAGAGCCGCTGAATCAACCAGCGAGCGGACACCGCCAAGTCCCGCCGAAGCAGCTTCGACAAGCGCGTATCTTCCCCCTTCATCTCAAAGTCCAAGTTGGGACTCTGAGACGATCTTGAGTGACATTGCATCCAAGGCTGGACCAATTCCATCTCCTGAAGTGCCAACGCGTCAAGACGACCCAGTGATCAACATAAAGGAGACCACTCTAACTCCGAAAGAAAAAGCACCAACATCTGCAGACATCGGGAGTGCGGTGGAGATCAGCGCGCCAGCTCCGTTCTTCAAGAAGAACAGCTCTCGGAAAGAAACAAAAATCGAACATGGGCTTCTACGCAAGGCACCGTCGAGAAAAAAGTCACAGCTGACCGCAAAGCAGCCCGATAAAGCTGTCGCTGAGAATGTTGTGGCGACGCAGCAGATTGCAGCATCCCTCTCGGCTCCTCAGGTCGTGCAAGAAGTGACATCACAGGCAGATCAAGCGTCGTCTGGGTCTCAAGCAAACGCGAGCACGATTCCTGACGGTGCCGAAACAGAACCATGTGACGGCACCACTTCAGCTGCTCAGGACTCGAATGCCTCGGAGCAAGAACCTTCCTCTCCTTCGTCATCTTCGTCCTCCTCTGATGCCGAAAGCGAGAGTTCAGAAGACGGTCAACATGACAGCCAATCCATGAGCGTCTCGAGAGAGCCGAGGAAGAGTGGACCAGATGCTTCCTCTATGACTCGCACCGTCACAGCACTCAAGAAGCCCAAGAAGGCTAACATGATCACAGCCGACGAAGAAGACGAGCTCAAGCACCGCGCGCAGGATAAGTGGTTCAAGCTTAAGGGCCACGTGAAGGAGAAGAAGAAGAAGGACGTCGCTAACATCCTGCTTAAGCGCAAAAAGAACGTGTTCACAGTCTCGGCTCGCATCGAGTTGCTGGAAGAAAAGTCCAAGGTGCGTGCGTGCGCGCTTGATTGTATGGATGTGCAGCAACGCTTTGCTTGTTGCACCACTGCTGCCATTTAAGTGCGCTGCGCGAAGCGTACTTACTCATGTTCATGCGCTCACAATGAGCAGGAAGTCTTCGCTTCGATCAAGCAGCTCACAGCTGATGTGAAGACCAAAGCTGACTTTGCGACAAACGATGCGATTCGTCGGCAAGTGCATGATCTCAACGCTGGTCTGCAGACGCTCGATAGGCGCTTCACAGTCGGCTTCGCACCAGTGACAGAGAAGTTTGCTCAGCTTGCAAAGGAGATTGAAGCTGTGCACACTTCGCTCTCGGAAGAGCTTCTGCTCGCGAGAGAGGCAATCACCGCGGCAAAGCACACGTTTGCAAAAGCAAGCGATGAGCAACGGTGCCAACTGGAGATCGTGAGTCAATCGCTGCAGGAACAACTTGCCGCGTTGCGCGCCGAGTATGAGACAAAGCTACGAGAACTTCCCGATCACACTGCTGCGCTTGAGGGTATCAAGCGCATTCTACGACGCAAGGCAGATCTGAAGCTATTCAAAGAGTATGCTCCTCTAGATGTTGAGCTGCTTGGCTGTTGTGAGCGGAATCTAACTGCTGCTCTTGCTGGCTTGATTGCACAAGACTCGAAGCTCGACTGCTCGGTCGTGACACTGAGTCGGAGGACTGCCTGGTTCGCTGCTTGTCGTGCCACAAAGAGGTCGTGAGCGCGAATGCAGACGCTGAAGACGCGGCTGAGATTGTAGAAGACGAGCGATCTTCGTACATGAAGAAGGTGAACCCCGGACCGTCGTCGGGCAAGATCTATCGTTCCAACGTTCCCTTCAGTGCTCGACTTGCTGGAGGATACGGTACAATACCTGCTTTCTAGCAGTAAAAGCAACATACTGGTACGGACTTCTGACATGCTCTCTTGTTGCACCTTTGCTTGCCAGAATCCATTCCCGAGGACTTAGTGCAGGCAGATGATGACAGGACACGCGTATCGGAGAGACCGGGGGCTGCGACTGCTGGAGTCTCTTCAACTTCTTCTTTGCCAACAGCTTCAGCGAGTCCTGCGGCAAGACGGGAGGACAAGCGAGTGAGCATCGCAGCAGGAGCCGGAGCGCCAATTCAGTATGTCTCTGTAGTTGTCTGCATCACGCAAAGAATGGTTCCAATCACTGATTCCCACTCGCTGTCTGTGGGGAACAGTTCGATTCAGATCAAGTCGACACGAGCTGCGCTGTCTCCAGATCGACCGATTAGTGCTCCTGCGGCGGCGCTAAAGAAGAAAGCGCTGCCCCTGAAAAGCAAGTCGCAACTGGCCGCACCACCACCAAAGTAGCCGCGAGCGCGCTTGCGTGAAGGTTGCATTATTCAGAGCACTCGGCGAATGAACACTGGCTTTTCAGGCTGTACCGCCACCTTCATTCGGATGTAGTAATCGCTGTCACGGTTCGTTCTTCTTCCGGTTGTGCTGCTGGTGTAGTGCCGCAACAGCAATGAATACGTGCTCGTGAATGAAGAGATCCCGGTTCTCGACGAGTTTTGGCGGAGAACTGCCATGGCGCTGCCACAGGTGGTTCTCCAATTCGTGTGAGAATTATAGGCGAAGATGTGACTGCTTCCTTTGACAGCAGCGGAGGAAGAGGAGATGCAGTTGCTGTCGCTCGGTTCATTGTGCCGTGACAGAGCAACCTTGCATCTAGTGCGTCCTGTCGGGGTAGCATGTCAGAACACGCGCAGCTCTTGACGAGTCTGTAGCGGTCGCTAAAGCGCCTCACATTGCCGCAAGAGTTTCCAACACTGCAAATGCCGACACCTCGCGGCACTTGACTGCGTCGCGAGTACAGTCTGACTAGTTCATTGCATTGGGCATTGCCCTCGCGATCCTTGCAAAAAGTATTACATTTACATACTGCAAGATGATCGATGACATCGACGCCACCGACTCTAGCGGCGCCGTCACCGCCAGCACCACCACCAGCAGCAGCTACAGCAGCAACAACAGCAACAAGATCCACGAGAGGCTTGGATGCAAGAAGCGTATGAATGCGTAGTCGACGGACATCGACGCGCTCGACACGATCTCACGATGCCGCCACTAGATCTGGGACTCGATCTCCACCTCTAACATGTCCACGATCGCAAGGTCGGCAGACATCTTGGGCTAGACGCGACTCGACTCGAAGCCAGTATCGGTGTTCCTATGTCTCGCAGTCGTCAGGCAGAACACGATACTTCACGCAAATCTCGCACCATGTTAAACTCGT
>JAASFZ010000234.1:0-24731 GCA_023334075.1 Globisporangium nunn | reverse complement strand
ATGCATCGATCCGCTGACGCTCGCGATCTTCACACTGCCGCTCTTTGAAGACCTTGATCACTTGAATGGCGAGATGGGTCTTGGAGGAAGTGTGGCGGCGGCGGTGCTTGCGATCGTGAGCGACTTGCGTGCTTGGAAGCGAGATGTCGAATGCGCTCCTCTCGAGAATGAACTTAGCAGCGGAGGTGATCTTGAGCAAAGGGCAGATAACTGGCAGCTGGCAGTTCGAGACCGCTGGTCATGGCGTTGACAATGGCGGTGGAGTTAAGGTGAGAGATCGAGGCGGCGCTCGTCGTCCATGGTGGACTGAAGTGCATACCGCGCGTTCCGCTTAACTCCCGACTCCAACTCCACGATGGCGCGAATATAGCAGCTCCTGGTTCGTGGTGCGAGTATTCGGTCTTAGAGAGCGCCCATCGAAGCCTTCATCCCCACGTCACCGGGAACTCGACTCGTCCATCAACTCCACTCTCGAGGTGAAGCTCTTTCTGAGTGCAAGACAGCGGTAGCTCCTCCAAGAGCTCTTCCGTGTTTATCCCGAAGTCTACAACAAGATCGTCTCGGACTACTACAGGGGGTACTTCCTCGCGCCGAAGGACACCAAACCAAGGCACAAGGACATCAAGTACGAACTGAGCAAGTATGCAACACTCCATTCCTTCCCGAGCGACACAGTTACTCTTCCGTACAAGTGCTCGTCGCCGGCTCTGCAAAGTGCCTACATTGACTTTGTCGACGGATATCGAGCTCGTGGACTTCCTGCAATGCGGCTGTGCAACGCGGAAGAACTCCTGGTGAGCCAGTTCCGCGTTTCAAGTCCAAGCGAGGCCCGTCGAACTCCATTCGAGCTCCTGTGGTTTCTCGAGCAACGAACAACGGCGGCGCGTGATTCTGGCCAGGGTACATGGAGCTGCCGAAGAAGCAAGGCATATCCGTGAAGCTGTTTGCCCTGCAACCATTGATCACCCGCGCAGACTCCAACGACTTCGTACTGGCGCCTTCTTTCTTTGCACACCTCGCTGCCGCGTATTCCCTGCATCATGTGCGATGCCGACAAGAGCCTGCGCCATCGATCCTGGTGTCCGAGCGTTCGTGACGTTGTACGACTCAACTGGATTTGTCATGTCAGTGTACGATCCAGCCAATCGACACTTTGAGCAATCTTGCTACTAGTATCGGACACTTTGTGAAGCATTTGCTGCTAGGTCCATTTCTGGTACCAAGTTTGCTACTCTTAAACTCGCCGAAGATGAAGGTCGAGGCGCGCCAGCGCTTCACGTCGGATGCGGACCTCGAGGACGATGCGCTGCAGATGCCGCGCCGTCCCGCAGGTATGCGCTCGTCCACTGCTTCATCGTCCTCCGTTTCTGCACCGTCGATGCGCAAACCCGCGGCGCACTGGCTCCGCTTGCCGACTGTGCTGCTCGCGCTGGTGGGGCTGCTTGCGCTCGGAAGCTTCCTGCATCTGTGGGGACTGACGGCGCACGTGGGCGGCGGGATCGGCGGCGGCGCGCACCACCCGCCGCTCGCGACGCCTTTCGTGAACGAGACGATGGTGCAGTTCACCACCAAGTTCGGTGCGTCGGTGGTGTCTGTGGGGCGAACGCAACGAGCGAGCCGGTGACATGGAACAGCTGACGGCATGGCGGTCGGCAGGCACTTTCACGCTCGAGATGTTCCCGGAGCACGCGCCGCGGTCAGTGGAGACGTTTGGCGCACTCGTGAGCCAGGGCTTCTACACCGCCGGTGCCGGCTTCTACCGCAACGAGCCCAACTTCGTGCTGCAGGGCGGCGGGTTCCTCGCCGGGAAGAAGTCGCCGTTCGCGAACGTGCCAGTTGAGTACAGGTACAAAAGGACCCCTTGTATGATTGGTTGCGTGTGGGGAGGAGGAGGACAGCAGTACACTATAGACTACGAACGCCGCGTCTGATGCTGCTGCTGTTGCTGCTGCTGCGCAGTCTCCCGAGCGAAGAGCGGATGGTCGTCATCGCGCGCGGCCGCAAGGCGGACTCGGGCAGCTCCGAGTTCGCCATCATGCTGCACGACAACAGTGCGTTTGGCGGCTACGCGACTCTGAGCTAGTCACCCTTTGATGAGAACCGCCCGGAGCCTCAGTGTGCATATGTATGTGTATATGCGTATATGCATGAACTCGCAGCCGAGTCGAACAAACCGACCGCCGACGGACCCGGGTACACGGTGTTCGGGCGTGTCGTCGCCGGCTGGCACACGATCCAGCAGATCTCCAAGTCGATGCGCGTTGGGTTCCTCTCGCAGGACGACCTCGACCGCCAGGTGGCCTTCACAAGCGCCGCGTACGTGCAGCGCGTGTCGCACGCGTCGCACGAGGCGCGCATGCGACTCGAGGAGCTCACGTATGTGCTCGAGACACCATTCACGGTCGTGATCTTTTCCGAGCGCAACTGTCCCGAGACGAAGGAGATGAAAGGCATCTTTATCCAACTCAAAGCGGCGGTGCGTGTGGCGCCGATCGGGTACTCAGCGGCGCACCCGTACGAGCGCGAGGCGCTGCGCGCGCTTACAGGACAGGACGCCTTGCCGCTCGTGTACATCAACCAGCAGTTCATTGGTGGCTACAAGCAGGTACTGACGCTCAGTCGCGACGGCCGGCTGCAGGCGCTGCTCGAGCGCGCTGGGGCGCTCGCCGAGCCGACAGTCTGGCACGCGATCTCGCAGCACCCGGTCGTGGTCTTCTCCAAGTCGTACTGCCCGTACTGCAAGCGCGCAAAGGAGACGCTCCACGCGCTCGGTGCCAAGCCGTTCGTGCTCGAGCTGGACCTCCGCGAGGACGGGCCGGCGATCCAGGCGTTCCTGCACCACTTCACGCACCAGGCGACGGTGCCGAACGTGTTTATCAAGGGCAAGAGCATTGGCGGGTCGGACGACACCGTGGCGCTCTTCAAGTCCGGCGAGCTGAAGGAGAAGCTCAAGAGCGCGGGGGCCATCTAGTCAGTCGTTCGCTCAGATGTGCCGAGAGACGTTCAGCACTGCGTTACCAAACGAGTAGTGTGGGCTGCTTCCTTTGCGTCCTCTGCACACACGAGCAGTTTGCAGCATACAGATGATTGTCATACATGGATCGTTCGTCCTGAGCACGTGGACATCCGATCATCCGAGTCGATCGTCGAGAGACTAGAACCTCGACTCGTAGCTCTCACTAACATGGTTCCCTGTAGCACAGCCTGAACCGACGAAAGCTGTGGTGATCCTGCATTGCGATGCGATCGGTCGTTCTTGAGTGTGCTGGTGCTTGTCGAGGCGGCACGTACAGTGCAACACAGCTGCTGATCTTCGCCGAGGAGAACATCCCTTAAGCTCCGTGGCAGCTCTCAACATCCAGTCTATCGACCAGCCCTCTGATCCTCCGTGCGCTCTCCCCTTACTTCGTTCGCGTCAGTTGAACAGTGTCTGCGGTATTATTGCACACACATACACGCACACAAGTCGCACTAATGAGGCAAGCTCCTCGAAAGCGCAATGAGCCGACAGAAAACAAAGTCTTCGAGAGCGATGAAGAAGCGCAGGACGCACTCGAGTCGGAGAGCGCAAAGGAAGAGAAGATCAAGGTCGTCGTACGCGTGCGACCGCTGCAGAAAAGCGAAGAACCATGGGGGTCAACAGCTTCACAGGCAGGTGACCAGCACGCCGATCCCGAACGCAGCAAAAGTGAGAACAGCAGCAACGCTCCAACAGCTCCCACGTGCTCGAGCTCACTTTATATCCAAGTGAGTCTACTCGCTTCTTATTGTGACGAGCTCTAGTGATGACAACGCCGCCGAGTGTCGCTCTCCAGGACAATCACATGATGTGGGAGAAGAATGGACAGCTGAAGATCCTTGCAACCGACGCTGTGTTCCCAGGATCTGCTCTTCAGCACCAAGTCTTCGAGAGCGTCGAAGGTGCCTTCGTTCTGCGCAAACAAGCCAATCGCTTGAAGTGATCTGAGAGGCGGAACTGGCCGCTCACATTCTCTCTCTCTCTCTCTCCTCATCTTCAAGACTGCATTGACGGTCTCTTCGCCGGTTACGACTGCAGCGTGTTCGCGTAGTAAGCGTCGAGCGCTGGCATGGAACACCCTTCACTTCGCTTTCATTCCTAACTCATGATCTGATGCTCCTGTGCAGTGGACAAACCGGCACCGGGAAGACGTACAGTACGAACGAGCTATGTACATTAACGCTCATGAGTGATCTTCCTCCCGAGAGGCTCTTGACACTGTTGTGCGCTTTGTCCAGCGATGAGCGGCGTCGAGAGAGACCCGGGCGATGCTGACACTGACTCGTTCGCGTTGAAAAGCTCCTACGGCATTGTGCCTCGCAGTATCGAGAAGCTCTTCGTTCGGATGGAGCACGAACGAGCAGCTTCGAGCAGCGTCTCTTTCAGCATCTACTGCTCGTTCATCGAGGTTTGAAATGGCGGATGTGTTCGCAGCCAAGGACGCAAGCACTTGGCTTACATTTTTCTATTCGTGCAGATCTACAACGAGAAGATCTACGACATCCTGTCCGTCGACGCCCCAGCTTCAGGATTCACTCACATAAAGAAGTCGAAGGACACAAGAGGCGAAAGCGGCGCTGTGACGCACCGTGCCAAGTGGAACGGCATGAAACCAGCGAAAGAGGCGCCGAGTCTGCAGATCCGACAGAAACTCGATGGATCGGTCTTCGTCGACGGGCTCACCTCGCGCAACCTCACGTCACCACTCGAGATGTTGCAAGCGTTCCGGGAGGTTGGTACTTGTCTTCCCACGACACATCATTCAGTAGCTCAAACCCATGCAGTGTGAAGTACGGAGTGGTAAGTGTTTGCTCGCTTTGCACGAGTATCTCAGGGCTCGCTGAACCGCGAGGTTCGAGACAACTTGTACAACCAGCACAGCAGTCGCGGCCACTCAATCTTCCAGATCACTCTGCGCAAGAACATCGCTGCGGCGGATATCAGTGGTAGTCCCGAGAGAGGCTCAAGCGCACGCGGCAGCCCAAAGACAACACAGCAAAGTCGTCTCTCGCGCTTGTTCTTCGTGGACTTGGCGTGCGTGTTCTCCATAGCATCTCACTTTTACGTATTGGTGACAAACAGCTCCAACCTCTCTCACACATGCTTCGATGCTTACCTTCGCTAGCGGCTCTGAGAAATGGCACGCGAACGGGGGCGAACTGAATGACAAATACGCGGGCGAGCTCGCCTCCATCAACAAGAGTCTCTCAGCGCTCACAAACTGCGTGCTGGCACTGACGCAGAAGGAGCGCACGCACGTCCCGTTTCGAGACTCGATCCTCACGCGTCTGCTGCAAAGTTGTCTGCAAGGTATAGGTCGCACGGCGTTCATTGTCACGATCAGTCCGGCGAAGGAGAGTCTCGAGGAGTCCTTCGCAACGCTGCGGTTCGCCGAGCGCCTCAAGACGCTGCGCTGCCAGCCGATCCGAAAGAAGGTGTTCAGCAACGACCCCATGGGCGACCAGCGCCTCTACTACGAGCAGCAGATCCAGACCATGCGTGTGAGCGGATAAGGGAGCTTGGATGCTTTGTGGAATTGAGAGCAGGGCTTGTTTTGACTGACCAAGGTCTGGGATGATGGACCGCTAGCTCGAAGTGACTCGACTCCGTGACTTGCTGAGGAAAGCTCAACGCAAGAATGGCGAGTTCGTCGAGAGCACAATCGCTGCGGCGAACAGCGCGCTCGTGGAAGAGAATCGACGGCTGAAGGAGCTGCTGATGAACTCGGAACGTACGCGGCTTGTCGAACGGTGCGATGTTCTATCCTACAGTAAATCTGTGAAGAGCGAAGGTTACTTTGTCTTGTGATGTGCTGACGAACCATGGCTTGCTCATTGTACAGAGGCGAGCGGATGGCTGGAAGAGGAGGAATGATCTCGTTTGGAAACAGCTCAACTTCCATGACAGCTTCTCTTCCACTACCAGGGACCAAGCAGATCGTGAAAGCGTTGTCGGCTCGTGCTGAAGAGGCTGTAAGCGATAGCGTGTCTAGCACCAGCAGAAACACTACCAACAACACCAGTGGTATGGGCGCAGCTGTCAAACAAGCGATGAATCCACCGCAACCTATGTCGCGTGGTGTGCGAGCGAAAAGATCAGAACACACGAAGCCCTCTCGAGTCCCTGAACCTCTCAACGACGACGACAATGATGATGGTAGTGATGATGACAACCGTGATGATGGCGTTTCCAACGACGACCGGGAGCTCAGCAAGTCCATGCGGCACATGGACACCCTGCTCAGCTCGCTCCACTCGAAGGAGACACGTCTGAACTGGATGCTCGAAGCGGTGCGTACCGGATCTCTGCCAGCGTGACAAGGTCAACTTAGCCGCGCCATTGATATCTTCGTGACACTTTGACAGGAGATGGAAGCGCAAAACACAAAGCACTCGTCATCTACATTGCCAGCAGCAGCTTCATCGCCAGCGGCGTCAACATCTGCAGCACCGGGACAGCCGGCCCATCTACTGGACTCGCCAACAGAAACGAGTAAGCTCACGAGCTCCACTACGCCTGGAAAGTATCGTAGTGGCTCAACACTTCGTGTGCTGACAATTGTGTTCTCGCATAGGACGACCGAGGGTGTGGGCGGTGGAGAAGCGCCTTCGCAACCTCGTGCAGGTACCGCCACCACTTCGAAGCACCACGCAGATCTCTAGCAGCCAGATCTTGTCAGATGCTAGCGCCCAAGCGATTGCCACAGTCTCCTCCCCACCGAGCACAGTCAGAGGTCTTGAAAGCGCTGCTCAACCTTCAGATAACGCTCCCACGCCACTCCTTGGTCGACCAAGTCGAATCACACGTACGCTCTCCACAAACGATGACGATGCACTCGATAATCTCACATACGGGAACTTCAAGCTCGACAATACTCGGCAGCCTGTTCGAGTGGTTCCTGTGGTCACCAGCAATGCCATTGTGGCCAGTGCTGCGAAGGTACACCAGTCTTCTGTCGCAGTAGATCAGCGCACCAGTCGTGCATCTGCTCTCCCTCCGGCGAGCAGCAACCGAACGCTCGTGAAGCTGCTTGGTCAGAAGTCTGCATCGATCCTCAAGCTCGTTGGCGCGGGTACTGGCGAGAAACTAGGAGGAAAGAGCAAGGAAGAGCTTGTAGATGAGTACAAGCGAGCGAGAAGAGCAGAGCTGGAGGCGATGTTGCGCACGATGGTGCAGAAGTAATAGCGATACGATTGTTTAGGATTGAGATGGTTGGTGCCATGTTCGCTCTCGATTGAAGAATACCGTGGCTCGCTTCAATCTCGATTTTCTCATTGCGCTTCCGGCCACTTTCCTGGATCTCGTTGTTCTAGTTGGCAACCTCGGTGATCGGTGGGAACGGCTGCGACTTGCTCACGACGAGGATCTTCTTCTGGTGGGACATGTACCCCTTCACGTAGCCTTTGAAGATCAGGTTGGCGAGGATGCACTCGATCTCGTCCATTTCCATCGGCTCGCCCAAGATGAACTCGAGCACCTGCTGAAAGTCTTGCAAGCGCAGCTGGTGGCTCTGGCGGATGGTGTAGCTGCCCAAAGCGACATAGGTGGTGCGTCAGCCAACCCAGTGCATGCACAGCACGAGTGACTAACCTCCAGCATAAGACACGACGTACACTTTCTTGAGGAGGTTGCGCAGCACGACGAGCCGAAGCTTCTCGATCAATAAATACACGCCCTGCTGAATGAACTGCTCCTGGTACCTCTCGAGGTACTCGTTGAACAGGCGCAGGTTCCCGCAGCGGATCGCGTCCGTCAGCCCGGTGTACTCGTGCAGCTCGTACGCCTCGATCAGCTGCGGCGATGGCATCACCCCGAGCAGCAGCTTCACCGGAACCAGGAACTGCAAGATCATCCTGTCCGACAGATAGAGAAAGAAAGCGAGAGAAATATGCAATCGTTATCGAACTGTACGTGCAGCCAGCCCCTAGCGAGTCAGCGGACACGAGACGCGCCACTCCATACCGCTTGTTGCGCATCTTGCTCATGTGGCAGTGCTTCCAGGCGTAGTCGAGACATTTCTCGGCCTTGTGGTACTGGTCCTCGAACATGGAGATGCGGCCGACGTAGTACTGGTACGTGACCTTGTCACTCTTGCAGAAGCGCTCGAACTCCGGGAACGCCGGGCCCTCGACCGCGCGGATGAGGTTGCGGCAGAGCTGGATCGTGTTGAGCTTGAAGTAGATCTTGAAGAGCTGGTTCACGATGAAGAGCGCGCCGAGCTTCTTGTTGTACTCGGGCGGCGCGCGGTCATTCGCCGCCATGGAGAAGCCCTTCTTCAGGTGCTGCTCGGCGCCTCGCTGCCTCCGGAAGATCGAGACCCGCCCACCCGTCAGCTCATACATATACGAACCTGCACTAACTGACAGATCAGCCGACCGACCGACGCACCAGACTGTCGTGGACTTCGTCACCCGCGCGCTCAGACGCCTCGCGGTCCGCCTGCAGACCATAGACCTCAGCGTAAGCACCCACCGCCAGCCACTTCTCTATCTTAACATCGCAGCACGTCCGCACGCACCCTCGCGGCCACGAGGCGCGTGTCCAGCACGATACCGTGCAGCAACGGCATCACCCAGTTCGTCTCGCCGCGGAACAGCTCCATGAACTTGCTGTTCCCCATCTCAGCCCACCAGCCAGTCAGTCCCGCGCTCCGAGCGAGCGCCAGCGGCAGCATCACACCATGAACGAACGAACGCACATGACGGAGGCGATCTGGCTCGCGTACGCCGCCTCGAAGCGCTGCGCCTCCGCGTGCTGACGCGCCTGCAGCAGACCGCTGGCCACTTCGCCAAACGTGTCGAAGCGCGCGAGCGCCGCCTGGCACGTGCGCTGCAGCTGCTCCGGCGACATCGAGTGGAGATCGACGTCGTTGGCGCGCGTGAGCGAGAGCAGCTGCGCGAGCGCCGGCCCGTCCTTCGTGGCCAGCGCCGCCGCCACGCGCTCCAGGAACTGCTTGAGCTGCATCCTGTTGATGGGGGCGAATGAAGGATTGTGAGGTGGAAATCCAATAGTGAAATAACTGCGGACTGAAGCTTGAGATCGGATTGGTGGAAATCGAGAATGAGTGAGCGTGTTCATTGGCTGAAAGTAGCACGAAGACACGACACTACACTTGCCACTCATGGCATTCTCTATATTGCTTACATGGGCACGCCGCCGGCGTCTTTGTCTCGGCGAGTCCTATCGTTCTGGCTGGAAATGTAGCTGCTGTCCTCTCTTCTTCTTCGTGATCTGACCAACGCAACGCAATCCATCAGCGAGAGCTCCATGCTTGCCACACTTTGTCCACACAATCAAGAACGCACCCGGCAGCCGCCGAGCGTGAGCGTCTTCCCTGACTCGAGCTGCGGCAGCTCGCGCACGATCCTCGAGACAGAAGCGAGGCGCGGCGGATTGTCCTTGTTACCGATCGCGAGGACGATCTCAGACACGACTCGGATGCTCAGCTCCTCGAACATGTGCTCGTCGCCCAGGAACGCCATCCTGAGCACGACCAGATCAGGTTCCCACTTGAGAGCGTACTTGCGGATCACCCTGCGTTCTGCGAGCACATCAAACCAATCACTTGGATCAGCTCTGCCCAAGTGCCCCGCGTTTGGACGCGCAAAACTCAGATTGAACTCGTACCGGCGCGCGCAAACTCCTTCTTGGCTTTCGCTGCGCTCTGTTGAAAACGCGAGAAGAGTTCCAACAGCTCTGGCCCACGCTCTGCCTCAAGACGCTCCAGCTCCTGATCGCATACAAGCAACGAGTGAGCTGATAGGTACCACGGCACCGATCACATTACAGATGACGCTTGGCCCGATCTGCAAGCGGCGTACTTTGCGGATGCGGATGCGATCGAAGAGCAGTTTCTCGTTCGACGGGTCCTCGACCCACTCCTGCCGAAAGTGTCTGCACGTCTCCTTCAACTGGGCCTTAGAGATCGACAGCAGAGGACGCACGAGGCGCACGCGCGTGTCCGAGCCGCTGTCTTCTGTCGAATCACCGTCATCTTCGTCCTCGTTAATCGACCTTTCATCCCTATCACTGCTGGCGAGACTTTGCAGTGTTGATACATTCGCGATGCCTGCAAGCCCGTTGATACCACTCGCTCTCCCCAGACGGAAAAGCACGGTCTCCAGCTGATCGCCGAGGTTGTGCGCCACGAAGAGGTACTTGACGTGCTTCTCGCGGCAGATCTGGTGCAGCAGCGAGTACCGGTACCGTCGCGCTTCCTCCTGCAGCTTGCTACCACGAGGTTTCGCTGGCCGCTTGACAGCTCCTGATATCGCCAACTTTGGTGGTTCGTCAGACCACTCGCACTGTGCGACCATGTGCGTGACACCCCATCGATCGCTCACGAGGCGTCCAACGTCCGCCGCCTCCTGCGAGCTCTCCGGTCGCAGTTGGTGATCCACCGTGATCGCGAGCAGTGGCGTACGGATCTTTTGCCACCGCAGGTGCTCGCGCAGCAGCAGCGTGAGTGCCATGCTGTCGGCACCGCCC
Organism: Globisporangium nunn; assembly: GCA_023334075.1. Lineage (NCBI taxonomy): Eukaryota > Oomycota > Peronosporomycetes > Pythiales > Pythiaceae > Globisporangium > Globisporangium nunn. The sequence goes on along the minus strand of JAASFZ010000234.1, from coordinate 14,224 downwards.
GAGAGCGCGACGGCGATCGGGAACGCATCGCTGCCGTCGCGCGCTCGCGTCTCCTGCGCCGCAGCGTCCAACCGGTGCAGCGTCTTCACAGAGAGTCCGGACTTGCGCACCAGCGCAGCGAACGCCGGTCCCGTCACATGCTGCGTCGTGGAGCAGAACTGCTGCTGCCCCCCGCGGAGGAGGAGCGCGAGCGCTTGCGCTTGCGGGCGCAGGTGGCGCTGCAGCATGAGCATGCTTTTTGTCTACTTTTGCTTGCAAGCGCTATTTCTGGCCACACATTTTTGACATGCATAATTGCTTCAACATGGAGTTGACTACAGACTTCGTGCCGAGGTCAGGACGACGAGAGCGAGAACGAGAACGAGGCAAGAAGAGTCGAGCGCAAGGACTACTGCCGGCCCTCCTGTTACGCGATGGCGGACGAGCTCATCAAGAAGAAGCTCGAGCTGCTCGGGGTCCAGAAAGCAAAAGCGGATTGCCTCAATGAGCTGCTCGACGGTACGTTCAGTGTCTCCCGCAGATTTACTGAAGGAAGATGGCAACTTCACATCGCGCCTCCTTCATCCATCATCGTCACCATCCCCCTCGTCACTATCGCCTGATTTAATGACGTGTGTGCCGCACTTGGGGTGACGCAGGTCCTGGCGGCTTCAACGACGCCTCGCGCAGGACGTGCAAGAACCTCGAAGCCGCCATCACAGCGTCCAAGCGGCCGGGCTACTTTGCCTACTACGAGCAGCCCGACCACCTCGCCACCGTCGTGCGCAGCGGCGAGATCGAGCGGCTGCGGGAGCAGCTCGCGCAGCTCCAGAGGCAAATCGACCAGATTTCGGACAAGATCGAGGTGCTGCAGCGTGGCGCCGAGACTGAACGTACTGGAGCTGGCAGCAGCAGCAGCGCTGCGAGCGTGCACAACCTCAAGCAGTGGTTCGCCACGTACGGCTCGCCCTCCAAGCAGGCGACGGGCGGTGGCCCCACGGCGGAGCTCTACACAAGCTTCACACCGGACAAGAAGGTATACGGCGGCACGACGCACTACTCGGCGTTTCGCTCGCAGGCTAGCACGATGAGGAAAGGCCGCCTCACGAGGTAGCGCTGTTTGCGTCGACTGTCGCGCGCTCACTCATCCGCCAACGGCATCGATGCATAGAGTATACACGAACACGAGTGCAACACAATTCGCATTATCTGGCTATCGTGGGTTACTCTGTGGGGGTCGACGACACACCACACGCGGAAAGAAAATGTAGAGGGACGTCGTGGTGTCTGTCACCTCGTGGCGACGCATGCGGACATGCTGGCATTCGTGCGCTGGATGTGCGCTTGGTCGCTCGCCGGACGTTTGCTTGCTTGTTTGCTTGCTTGCTCCACGCACACGCAAATAGTTTAGAACGATGCGTACTTGCCAAGCTTCTCCACGTTGCGGAAGTCCGCGCCGGCGTAGCGCGCCTTGTCGCCGAGCTCCTCCTCGATGCGCAGCAGCTGGTTGTACTTGGCGAGGCGCTCCGAGCGGCACGGCGCGCCGGTCTTGATCTGGCCGGCGCTCAGACCCACGGCCAGGTCCGCGATGAACGAGTCCTCGGTCTCGCCCGAGCGGTGGCTCGTCATGATCGCCCAGCCCGCCTTCTTCGCCATCGTCACGGCCTCAATGCTCTCCGTCACCGAGCCGATCTGGTTCACCTTGAGCAGCAGCGCGTTGCACGCCTTCAGCTCAATCGCCTTCTTCACGCGCGTCGGGTTCGTGACCGTGAGGTCGTCACCCACGATCTGCACGTCCGTGCCGACCTTGTTCGTGAACTTGACCCACGAGTCCCAGTCGTCCTGGTCGAACGGGTCCTCGATCGACACGATCGGGCTCGTGCCCTTGCACTTCGTGATGAAGCTCTCGTACAGCTCGATGAGCTTGTCCGCCGAGAGCTTGTCCGAGTCCGCAGCGTTCGGGTTCTTGAAGTCGAGGTTGTAGCGCGCGTCGTCGCGGCCAGTGTAGAACTCCGACGCGGCGACGTCCATGCCGAGGCGCACCTTGTCCGTGTACCCCGCCTTCTTGATCGCGTCCTGGATGAGGTCGATCGCCTCGGCGTTCTCAAGGATGTTCGGCGCAAAGCCGCCCTCGTCACCGACCGCCGTGGCGTCCAGGCCGTAGCGGCTGTTGATCACCTTCTTCAGGTTGTGGTACACCTCGCAGCCAATCTGCATGGCCTCCGAGAAGGTCGTGGCACCCACAGGGAGCACCATGAACTCCTGCATCGCGAGCTTGTTGCCCGCGTGCGAACCGCCGTTGATGATGTTGAACGACGGCACCGGCATGCACGGCGTCGGGTTGCCCGCGAGGTTGGCGATGTGCTGCCAGAGCGGCACCTTGTGGGCGGCGGCGCCAGCCTTGCACACCGCGAGCGACACGGCGAGGATCGCGTTCGCGCCGAGCTTCTTCTTGCACCAGCCCCACTCGTTCTGCGTGCCGTCGAGCTCCTCGACCATGAACTTGTCGAGCTCCGCCTGCGCGGTCTCGTTCTTGCCGACGAGCGCCGGCGCGATGATCTCGTTCACGTTCTTGATGGCCTGGAGCACGCCCTTGCCCATGTACGCCTTGCCGCCGTCGCGCAGCTCGAGCGCCTCGAACTCGCCCGTAGACGCGCCACTCGGCACGGCCGCACGGAAGAGCCCGAGCTCGGTGGTGAGATCCACCTCGACGGTCGGGTTGCCGCGGGAGTCGATGATCTGGCGTGCCTTGATGGACTGGATCGGCATCTTGAAGGTGGTGGTGGGGGTGGTTAAGGGAGTTTGAGGAAGTGGTGGTTGGCCGGTGGTGCGAGTCGCGGGCTGACGGCTGCTTGCTCTTGTGAGAGGCTTGGCTTGGCTTGAGCTTTGGGCGGTTGATTTGGGAATGAAAGATCGGCGCCAGCTCTATCTCGTCACGCCCACGCAATGCCTGGAAGAATGTGGCAGCCAAAGCACGCCACGCGAAATCCGGGCTCGAAGCTTCAATTGAATGCGAAAACGGGAGCTACAAGCTAGGGATGCCACGCTATTGTCCTAATGCGCCAAAAGTGGTGTGGCGTACGCTAGTCGTCAAATTTCTGCTTGGGTGCGGTTAGATGCGCTCCGAGCGGCAGAAACGCGCCAGACTTGAAGTTTGTATGCCTGCTTGGAATTGCAGCATAAACCGCGCAAAAGTGGAAACCAGTTACCGACGTGACTTGATTTAAGTAGGGTGGGCAGATTAAAAAGTCGAACAGCGTTTCAAAAAAACTGCTCCATAGTCAAGAAAGCTTGTGAATACAGCCTTCTGCCAAAGCGTTTCGAAACAGACATCTCGCAATAGTGCCTAGGCACTCTTTTCCTTGAAACATTCGTGTGGCGCACGTCATATCTCGTGTAGCGTACACGAGTTTGCTCACGAGCCGACACATCCAGTCATTCATTCGGATACCTTCCAGAAGCTCGTAAGCGGCACCGCTACCGAAGGACACTCTTGCAGTCAGTCGAAAGACCACACCGAGCACCGAGCACCGAGCACCATGGGCAAGAACAAGAGCAAGAACCAGCAGAAGCCGGTGGAGCAGCAGCAGCAGCAGCAGCAGCAGCAGCAGGCGCCCAAGAAGGCCAGCAAGGTCGCTGAGCCACTCGAGGTTGCTGCCGTGCCGGGCTTCTTTGGCCACGAGCTGCAGCCGAACCAGAAGCTGCTCTGGGCGAACGAGGTGGAGGAGTTCTGCCTGCAGCTCAACTCGGCGGCGCTCGGCGCGAGCGTGACGAACGGCCGCTCCACGCTCTACGTGCTTGCAAAGGAGGGAAAGACCGCGCTCTGCACGCTCACGCCGGAGCGCTGCGAGCAGTTCGCGCTCTCGCACACGTTCACGCCGCTGGACGGCGAGATCGCTTTTGTGGTCGAGGGTGTGAACGCGATCCACCTTACGGGCTTCATCGACGTGCAGGACGAGGACGAGGATGAGGAGGGCGGCGACTATGACGGCGTCTACCCGGACGGCAACTCGGACAGCGAGTCCATGGACGAGGACGAGGAGATGATGGTGTTTGGCGACCACTCTGATGATGACGATGAGGATGAGGACGATGAGGACGACGAGGACGACGAGGAAGACGACGAGGGCCGCTTCGAGATCGTCGAGGAGCGCCTCCACGGCGACGTGAAGAGCAAGAAGGAGGAGAAGAAGCCTGACGCCGCTGCTACTAAGAAGGCAGCGACGCCCGCGAAGAAGGAGACGACGCCTGCCAAGAAGGAGGCGACGCCTGCCAAGAAGGAGACGACGCCCGCGAAGAAGGAGACGACGCCTGCCAAGAAGGAGGCGACGCCTGCCAAGAAGGAGACGTCGGCGAAGACGGAGAAGAAGATCGCGGAGAAGGTGGCGGAGCTGACGAGCGCGAACAACAAGAAGCGCCCGGCGCCGTCCGATTCGGTCGAGGTGCCGAAGAAGTCGAAGCGCGAGTACAAGGGCGTGACGATCGAGGAGCACGCTGTGGGCAAGGGTCAGCCGGTGGCCAAGGGCCGCAAGGTGAGCATTCTGTACAAGGGCCGCCTGGAGAACGGCAAGCAGTTCGACGCGAACCAGAACCGCAAGAAGCCTTTCACGTTCCGCCACGGCATCGGTGACGTGATCAAGGGCATGGACATCGGCATCGAGGGCATGCGTGCGGGCGGCAAGCGCACGATCTACATCCCGTCCAAGCTCGGGTACGGCAAGGCGGGCGCGGGGGCGTCGATCCCGGGCAATGCGAACCTCATCTTCGACATTGAGCTGCTGTAGAGAACTCCGAGTCGTGAACGAAATACAATACGCACTTTCATTTGCTTTCGGTATGTGGGAGCGGGAATGTTCCACTGCCAGTCACTTGATCACCAACGAGAGCGTGAACAAGTCGCGCGACGTCGCGCTCTCGCGCCGCGTCGCCGGCGTCCGTCTCCCCCAAATCGTCGCCGTTGCGTTCTCTGCAGTGGGTTTCTTGCCCCCAATTGGGACCGTGTTCGCTGTCAATGGTGTCGACGTTGGCGGCCTCGCATTCGCACTCACACTCGGCGCTGCTCGAGCAGCGCCGAAGAAGCGTTCTCGCAGACTTGACAGCATCGGCGCTCGTGTCGGGCGTTCAGCAGCTTGCGCAGTGTCTACCAGAGCGCCGCCTGCTCGCGGCCGCCAAGGCGCTCGGCTGCCTGCTCTATTACGGTGCGTTTGACTGCATGTGCAAGAAACGCAGCACATGCGATCTTCTCACGCACGAGAGATCTCATGGATTTATACAGTGGTGCGCTTTAGGCGCGCGGTGGTAGACGCGCGCGTCGCTGCCGCGTTCGATGACGGCCGCGCGACGCCCGAGCAGCAGCGCCGCATCGCCCGCAACGTTTACATCCACCTGTCGCTGTCTCTGCTCTGGTTCCTGCGGCTGCCGACGATCGACCGCGCGCGTATCGCTGCGGAGCTCGTGGATTTCGATGGCTCCGATATTGACGCGTTCCGGGAGAAAGTGGTCGCTGCGCGTCGCAACGCGATCCTCCTCGCCGGACATGTCGGTGTGTGCGCCGCACACATGACTATGTCTTTTGCGTCATCCATGATGCAGGCCACGCGGACGCTGACTGGCTGATGTGCAGGCATGTGGGAGTTCCTTCCTGCGGCGCTGGCAGACCCGCAGTGCGAGCAGTGGATCGTGTACCGTCCGCTGCACCAGGCAGCGCTCGACCGCATCGTCACTAGCATCCGCCAAGAGCCACAGCGTCACCTCGTGCCGGTACGCGAGTGAGCTGCTTGTTGCCGGACGAAGCCTGTCTGTCTGCGTGCGTGCTGCTTGCTTCGCTCACGCTTTTATTCGTTGGATGTGGCGCAGGACAAGAACTGCTTCGCGCTGCTCCAGAGACAGTTGCAGAGCTCGTCATCGACTGTCGCGCAGCTCGTCGGGTTGGTCGCCGATCAACGAGCCACGAGCAGCTCCGCTGCTGGAGTGACGTTTCTCGGTCAGCAGACGCTGCTGCCGACCGGAGCTGCTCGCCTTCACCTCAGCAGCGCGACTTCGTCATCGCTCTGGTTCGGCGCGCTGCTGCACAACGAGGCGTTCTACCGATCGCCTGCGAGCTCGTCCTCCAAGCCGTTCACGCTCGTCCTTCGCGAGGTGCGTGCGTGCGTGTGTGCGTGCTGGTGATTCTAGTACCCAGCCATACTGACTGGCTGACTGTCTATCTCGAACTGCCAATGCCAACTAATGCTGCTCCTGACGGCTCCAAGATCTCTACTCCACCTGCAGACGACCCCCACCTGACGGACTCTCCGACGAAAGACACCCTGCAGCACCTCCGAGCGTCCGCCATCACGCAGAGCTACGCACACCTGCTGGAGGAGGTCGTGCTGCTGCATCCGGAGCAGTATCTTTGGCTCCACGATCTCTGGAACATCAAGACACTCATAAGGGACTAGCACCATCTCGATTCGAGACTGTGAAACTAACATACGTGACAGAAGAAACACATTGGACAAGCGTGAGTTTGATCTGGCGGGAACCTCCGCACTCCCTACATGGGGCGCGTTTGCAAGCGCAACGAATGCTCGGCAGCTATCAACATTCTCTATCGCTTCGTGCTCATGGCTCGAAGCGATGGCCCGGAAGATCCTCTCGCCACGCCACAGAGCTGACTGAGAGGGAGGAGCTTGAGAAGAGAGCTTTTGCGGAGGCGCTAGCTGACAGCGCGCACGAAACCATAGTTGACTAGCGAACATGTCCATGTAGTACACTAGTACACTCGCATGTGCGCTGCGGAACCTTTCCGCCCACACACACCTACAACCTCTCTCTCTCTCTCTTACAGCTCGTCCTTGGCGTCGCTCGAGCCCAGAATCTCGCTCAGGATGTCGTCGTCGTCGTCTTCATCGACCACCACCTCGGGCGCCGCGTCCTCACCGTTCCACGGCGTCACAGTCTTGAGCGCCGGGAAGGCGTCGAAGCCGGCCGTCGCCTCCCTTCCCTGCAGCACGCCGTCCAGGAACGCCGCGATCGCCTCGGGCGAGAACGCGCCGCGCTGGACCACGTAGCGCTTGCGGTCGACGTTGACCGCGACAAGCGACGGGTACCCGAATGTGAGCTCGAAGCGGCGCTCGAACTCGGGTTGGTCGCCGCCCTGGAGCCAGCCGAACTTAAACGGCTTGCCACGCACGAGCTTCGCCGCCTCCGCCAACGTCGCGAGGTATTCTTCGCGCGCTTGCTTGCCGCCCTCCGTGAGGTGTGGCAGCACGGCAACGACGCAGCTCGCCTTGCCGCTGCAAAAGTCCGTGAATGCGGTCGAGGAGTGTAGCTCCTTGATCTTGAGCCCACCGCCGAGCTTCTCGAGCGCCTCGAGCGCAAACGATGTGAGGCCCGCCGCCATGCGCGGACCCTGGTAGTCCTTCGCGTCCGCAGCGGACGCTGCCGCCGGGCCGAACACCTTGATGGTCGGGAAGCCGCGGATGCCGTACTCGGCGGCCTTCTGCTCGTGCGCCGTGGCGTCCAGGGCACCGAACCGCACTGAGCCCTTGAGGTCCGACGCCGCCTGCGCCCACTCTGGTGCCAGCGCCTTGCAGTGACCGCACCACGGCGCGTAGAACTCGACAAGCCACACGTCGCCGCTGTGGAGCACAAGGTCGTCGAAGTTGCTGTCCGTAAGCGTCACGACGTCGCTCGTCGAGTCTTGCGTCGGCTTCTTCTTCTTGTTGTTGTTGTTGGTCGACGAGGCGCTCGGCTTCTTGCCCGCGAGCCGCGCCTTCACCACCTTGCGCGCCTCGGCGACCGCGGCGTCGACGATGCCCTGCGCAGTGCGCTGGCCCTGGTAGTCCGACGGCTTCTTCTTGTCCTCGCCGAAGATCTTGATGGTCGGGAACCCCTGCACGCCGAACTGGCCCGCGAGCTCCTTGTGCTTGTCGCAGTCGACTACGCGGGCGCCGATTGATCGTCAGTCACCGGATGGACCATATACACCAGCAGGCGAATCGAACCTACCGGCCGCGACGTTCACGACGCCGTCGAGCGCCTTAGCCGCCTTCTTCCACTCCGGCGCGAGGTTCTTGCAGTGGCCGCACCACGGCGCGTAGAACTCGACGAGCCACACGCCCGAGTCTTTCTGCGGTGGCGCGCAAGGCTCGTTAGCGCTTCCTCCGGCCCCACTCGCGCCGTTTCCGCCAGCCCACCCACCTGCATGTCGCGGACGCCCTTGGCGTCCAGCAGCTTCACGGGTCCGGAGCTGCTGTACATCGCGTGCGCGCGCGCCGCGAGCGCCAGCAGCAGCGCGAGCGCCAGCGCCGTCGTCTCCAGCAGCTTCGCCATTTTGCCTGCCAATTCGAGAATGCGGGCGCGAGTTGGCGGCCAGCTCCAACTCGTGTGGGCCACGTGGCTTCAACTCGGCACAAGATCCGCCACGTACTTAACTGCTCCGCTAAAGTACTTTGGCGTCGCCCCGGATGGCCGACGCCCGCGACGCCGACGACCGCATCAGCGTCGGTGCCGGCTCCGCCGTGTGCGCCGAGGCGACGCTGCGCGGCGTCGTGCGCGTCGGGCGGCGCTGCGTCGTGCACCCGACGTGCGAGCTGCGCGGCGACATCGCGCTCGGCGACCGCAACGTGCTGGAGGACCGCGCGGTGCTCGAGGCCATCGGCGACGCGGCTTCCATGCGCGTGGGCAGCGACAACCTCTTCGAGTGCGGTAGCGTCGTGCGCGCGCGCGTCGTGGGCAGCGGCAACTGGTTCGAGCCCCGCGCGCAGGTGCTCGAGGGCGCGGAGATCGGCGACAACTGCGTCATCGGCTCGGGCGTCGTCGTGACGCCGGGCGAGCGCGTGCCCGACAACTCGGTGCTCGTGTGCGTGCAGGACGCGCGCGGCCGCCCCATGCGCGTCACGCGCGTGCTCGCCGACTATCAGCGGCGCGCGCGCGAGGCGCTCGTGCTCCAGTATCTCGACGCCTTCCTGGACGGCAGCAAGTCCGCCGTGGCGCTCGAGAAGAACCACCGACTGCTGCCCGTCTCAGGCGCGGACACCACGCTCGGTGCTGGTAGCGATGATCGTCCATAACGAACAAGCAGGAGGTGATCGGTTATTAGGTTATCGATGTGAATGAAGCTCGAGGACGTCTCATTGCGCTGCGCTGCAGCGCACGCTTTCTGCTCAGCCGCTCTTCCAGCTCTCCGCGAGCAGTTGCTCGAAGTGCGCGTCGTTCGCGACCGCGGGGGAGACGTCTGCGTACACGTCGAGAAACTCGCGCTTGGAGATCTCCGCTGACGCGTTCTACCAAGTACACCACCCGTTGCCAGAGATGAAGATGTACGTCTCCACAGCCGCACAAGCGAAGCTTCAAGACGCACCTGCGTAACCCACAGGCTGCGATACTCGGCCGTTGCATCCTCCGCGCTCAAGCGGTTCCCACGCACGCGCGAGTCGATCGATGGGTCGTACAGTGCGCAGATGGCTCCGAGCGTCAGCTTCCCTGCGTGTTGCGCCAAAAGGCTGTACGCTGCTTCAATCTGCATCTTGCGGCTCGACGGCAGCGGCACCCGGAGTGCAGCAAGCAGGCTGGCAAGCGGGATGTGGCCAGTGTTTCTCTGCAAGTGGCATCGCAAGACCCGTCAGCAACCGCATGTAATCATCACAGTGTCACGTGAGCGGAAGCGCGCGCCGCAGTACTTTGTCAAACGACGCGAAGAGCAGATCGAGGTGCTCGTCCCGAAGAGGAAGCTCGTGCGGCTTGAGCAGCCACTTGGTCTCCTCGCACTTCAAGTGGCCCGAGTGCCCCTGCTTGACTTCCGCGCGCTCCAGCTCCGCCACGAACGCGCGGAACGCATACAAGCTTGTGCCCAACAGGCACTGCTGGATGACGCTGCGTACGGTCGCGGGGCTCGCGAACTCCGGGAGCTGACGCTCGTCCACCGCCTCGCGCGCCGACGGAGCGAGCACGAAGGTCCACGTGTTCGGCGGCAGCTGCGCGCGCGCCTCCGTGTCGGCCGTGCGGGTGCCGACCGCCTCGCCGCTGATGTTGTGGTGTTTGCCGGCGGTCTTGGCGCCGAACGCGCAGAGCTCGAGCTCCACCCCAAAGTCGGTCGGCTGCTTGTTCTTGGGGTCGCAGAACAGCGGCTGGCCGGTCATCTTGTGCACGATCGCGACTGGGTCGCCGGCGACCACAATGCTGCCGGCCGCCAGCAGCTTCTCGGTCTTGGCCAGGTTGGCGCGCTCACAGACCCAGAGTGCGCTGCTGTCCGGCTCGGCGCTCAGCCACACGCGCTGGTTGTACGTGATCGGGCTCATGGAGCGCTCGGTCTTGAGTCCGGACTTGAGGAAGAGCGGCGGCCTCAGCAGCACGCTCTTGTCGTCCACGAGCAGCGCCTCGTTGCACATGATGAAAAAGGGATCGCCATAGCGGAGCGGCCCGCCGCGGGCGTCGTACACGAACCCGTCGCCGTGGCTCGCCTTCCAGCTCTGCGGCGACACGAGGCGGAACGTGTTCCTCGCGAGCGCTGAGCCCGAGCCGGACGAGCTTGAGGACGCAGTGACGAGAAACTCGCCCGAGCCGATTGACGGTGTCTCCTCGAAGACATTGCAGCAAAGCAGGGCGTCCGAGTCGAGGTGGCCGATCCCGACCGCGTCGTTCCAGTGCAGCTCGCCGCGTGCATCGAACGTCCGCGGCGCACGCTGGTACAGGAAGTCGCTCTTGAGCTTGTGTGTTGCGAGCAGCGAGCCCTGCTTCTTGCGCAGCTGGAACTCCTTCATGCGCGCCTCCTCGAGCATCACATCTTCGTTCCAGTTGCCGATGCGCGTCGTCGGCGCATAGCGGCCGGCGCCCACGAGCTGCTGCGGCGTGAACTGCATCCTTCCTAAGCGAGAGTGAGTACTTCCAGCGCATGAAGCGACGTCGGTTATTGCTCCTAAGCAAGATCCTCAACATGCTTCGTCGCTGCTACCTCCCGAGATGCCTTATGCTCGTCGTCCTCGTCGTGCTGCTTGAAGTGCGTGTCCGCGCGCACCCAAGCCTCGTGACCTGCGTCTGCAACACGACACTCGCGAGCGGCGCAGTCGTGAAGACCAGCACGGCCGCCGCCAAGGGCCAGGCGGCCGTGTATGTTGTGCCGAGCTGCGTCGGCGACGTGTTCGCCGAGACCGGCGTGCGCTGGTACATCGACGGCCCGCTGCAGCCCGAGATCGCCTACTGGCAGCGCGAGCCCGTGGCGCACACGACCGGGCGAGCGGCCGCGCGGCTGCTCTCGTTTGGCTACAAGTGCTCGCGGACCCAGCTCTACGACCCGACCGACGCGGACGCCTGAACAACACACTTCATTCTTCGCGCCGATCGCGCCGCTTGTCTCCTGGCCTCCTAGCTAGCTACTCTCATGATATACACGTTCACAGGTGCTTCTTCTTGTACTTGATGAAGCGCACGAGGTTCAAGTGTGTCTCCTTCACGTGAGCCGCGAGCGCACGGTCGAGGTCCTTCTTCTCGGCGCGCAGCTTGCTGCGCACGGCGGATGCCGTCTGCTCAAGCGCGGCGAGCAGCTGCGCACTGCGGAAGATCGCGTCGAACTCCTCATCGGCGAACACGTCGAAGATCGCGTTAAGTCCCTCCGCCACGACCTCGAGACTTGTGTCCCGCAGGCTCGAGCCCAGGCAGCGCGCGATCACCTCGATCTCGGCCGGGTTCTTGCTGCGCTGCCCGACGCAGCCAAGCATCCCGATCGCGTTCATGCGCGTCTCGACCGACTGTGACTGTAGCGCGCTCGCCATGATCAGGTTCGCCTCGTCTGCACTGATCGGCACATCCGTCTTGGCGGCGGCGGCACGGCGCAGCGCGGCGCCCATGGCCGCTGTCGTCGCGGCTTCAATGTCGTTCGTCGAGCTGCTGAGCTCAAAGTCGAACGGCTTGGCGGCGCTGCTCTCGCTTTTGATGCTCGCGAACAGCGTGCAGAGGTTCCGGAACACCTGCACCACCGTGTCGACGCCGATAACTGTGCATTCCAACGATGAGTATGAGGATCAGCTTGGCTCAGCTCTTGGTGCTGCAAGATCTCTAGCTCAGCGACGGCGTGTCCGCACCTTTCCAGGACGCAGTCTGCAGCTGGTTGTTCACAGCGTTCGCCACGCGGATGCGCATGCGCTCAAAGTCAGCGGCTGAAAGCACCAGCGAGAGCAACCACAACACGTCAGCTATTAGCCATACAGGAAGGCACCGGCGTGTACGCATTGCTCCAAGATCGTACCGATCGCACGATGCAGCGGTGGCAGCGACACCAGACCCTGCAAGATCACCACTGTGAGCGGGAACACGCGGCTGTTGTCGAGAGCCTTGGTAGCGGGAGTGGCCGCCTGCAGCAACCCGGCCCCCTCACTCGCGGTCTCCATCTGCGATGCCGCATACTGCTCCATGGCTTCTTCGTCATCGCTCGCCCACTCGTCCTCCTCGTCCTCTGATCAGCAAACAACAAGAACGAAGGTGAGCACTCCATGCGTCGTGGCCGACCAAGCACCTCCGCGCGCGCAAGACCCACCATCGTCTCCGCCCACGGCGAGCTCCGCGGCAAGCTCGAGCGCCAAACTCAGCGTCTGCACAGCGTCGCGCCAGCTCCGGTACTTGATCTGCGCGTTTGTGACCTGCTGGCGATCCTCGTCCGTGATCGTGTCGTCGTCCACGTCCTCATCGACGAGCACGGACTTCTGCGAGATCTCGTAGTTCTCCGACACGTTTTGAGCGAGCTGCAGCACACTCGTGGCATCGTACGCGAGCGCCGCCTCCACGACGGGCAGTAGCCGCGCCACGTTCGTCTCGGCCTCCATGATCGCGCGCACGTTCATGGCGATGCCTACCGCGTGCAGCTTCACCAGCAGCGTGAGCTGCTCGTTCTGAATGATCTCGCCGAGCACTGTCTGGTACGCCGCACTCGCGCCGAACACCTCGTTCAGGCGCGGGTTGCTCTCCGTGATAAGCAGCAAGAGCTTGAGCGTCTCGAGGTGCAGCGACACGTGCGCCTTGCCCTTTGCCGCAATGAGCATGATTGGTTCGAGCAGCTGGCCCTGCGTGAGCTCATTGATCGCTGCCTGGCAGCTCTCGCACAGGTTCGAAAGCAGCGCCACGGCCTGCTCGAGCACCTGCACGAGGTGCAAGTCGTTCTTCTCGAACGTCTCGTTCTGCGCGCTCTCCGAGATGATCTTGACGAGCGGCGTGATCACGTTCTGCGTCGTCATCACCTCGCAGATCTCGAGCCCGCCCGTGACGCTCATGTTGCGCAGCGCACCGACCGCGTAGAGCCGCACCATCTTGAGCGGGTCCACCATGCGTGGGATAAGCTTCTTGAGCAGCCCAGCGTCCACCATCTTGCCGAGCTTCTCGCGCATGCGCTTCTCCTGCTCCTCGTCCGAGATGTCGCCGAACATGGTCGCGATCGCTACGCACGTCGCCTCGCGGATCGACCCTTGCAGGTTCGAGAGCTGCACGATTGCATTCGTTCCACATACGCAGTCAGCAAATCTCTCATTGTCACCACTACCACTTTCGCCAGCTCGAAGAACGTACGCCGTGGAAGAGCTCGGCCTCGTCCGCCGCCATGTTGGCGACGTCGACATCCGCGGCCGCTTCCAGCTCGGCCTGCGAGAGGCTGCCCGTGGGCGGCACCTGCTTCTTGTGGCTCGTGGAGCGGAGCTTCTTGGCTTTGCCCATATTGTGTGTGTGTGTGTGTGTAATTGAGTGTCTGTCGAGCTTGTTTGCACTTAGGAGCTCCCAGCGGCGGCGGCGGCGTGCAGATGCCAGACAGCAGCACACAATGCCAAAGGAACTGGGTGTCCACCACCAGCCAATCGATGTCAACAACAACAATCACTTGATTGAAATAGCCTGCCGAAATCGATTATCGTTTCTGACAGGTCAGTTATCAACTGCTGGCACTGCAAATGTCCTGCTGGTCGCTATGCCTGAATATGTGGATGTGGCTGGCTACGCGTTCCCGCAACGCGTACGCTGCGAGTCTTTCCAGCCACTTTGTCAGTCTATGTGACTTGCACTACCGACCTCGCCGAAATGCTCGCAGCCGTCTCGCTCCGTGCTTCCCCTTCAGTCCACTCTTGAGGAGTTCCAGCATGTTCCGCGCAGCATTGACGTCCCTGTTCCAGAAGTTGGCCTTGCATCCACTGTTGGTACAGCGCAAGACATTCCTGGTGCACTTGAGGACGACCTTCTTGTCCGCCAGCTTCGGGTCCTTGAACCTCGCCATCTCCGCGATCTCCTT
>JAASFZ010000233.1:0-24773 GCA_023334075.1 Globisporangium nunn | reverse complement strand
GGTCGCTGCATTCGCATCTGCTAATGAGGCTGCAGCAGCTACTGAGCTTTTCTGCGTGTGTCGAGGAACGCAAAGCTGTCGGGGAACGGCGGGTCATTGTCGTCGCTGTCGTCGTCGCTGCCAGCGCCTGATAGGCAGCGCGTGTCGTCACCTCCGATGTACTGCGCGTTCGGCGGCGGAGTCGTTCGGCACTCAGACGTCTCAACGTTCTGCCAGAAGTGGCAACCGGCTTGAAACTTGGCCTCCCAGACTTGGCTGCGCTCGTCTCCGGGAGCGCGGGCGTTGTTGGCTTTCTTCCACGCGACTAGTCCCGCAGCGTTCGCGGCTGCGCTTGTGGCGTTCACTTTGCGCGTCGGCGGCCCTACTCCATCGAGCTTCTTGAGCGTCACGGACGTATCGTGGCGCTGCGCCGCCTTCTGCGCCTGTTTGCGCGTCATGAAGAGCGGGTCTGGCTGCACCTGATCTATGTCGTCGAGATACCTCATGCGCGCTGCGTACATCATGTGCATGCTGTGCGTGCGTTGCTCGTCATCAGGTCTGGCGGCGCTCGCATTGACGTCGGCGAACGATCCGGGCACGATGGCTTTCGACGCGATGAGCGTCAGCAGTGCCGACGCCCTTCTTTCGGGCGACACCGACATGGTGAGACAGTCGATTGGTGTGTGAGCGGCAACATTGTCAAGGAGAGCACATGCAACACAAAACACAGCTTTGGATCGAGATAAGACTGTTATTGCACTTCGATCTGATCATCTTGCACACGTTTAGCATCTTGCTGGTTGCCACTAACCACAGTGGCCAGTGAACTCATGCGGCTCGAAGGAACTTCCGGATGGCCTCCCGCGTCTGCATCCCCTTCCAGTGCTTCTGAATCGTTGCTGCGTGCGTGTCGATCTCGACACGGCGCGACGCCTCGAACTCCCGCAACTGCACCATCGCACGGGTCTGCAAGCGGCACTCGGTGTACCCGAGCGCCAGAAGCACCGGGTCGGCGGCATTGGACTCGACATTGTCGGTCGTTGTCGTCGCTGCAGCTCCCGAGTCGTTGGTATTCGGACTTGCGTCGCTACTGCTACTGCTACTGCTACTACTACTGCTACCATCCACGAGCGCGAACGAATAGATACCGCGGTAGTCCAGATGGATCGCCAGCATGCACCCAGCGGCTTCGATGTCCCAGATACGGACGTAGCCGTCGAAGCCGCTCGAGAGCAACAGCGGTGACACGGCGCTGGTCCACCGAAGCTCCGACACTTTGCCCACGTGTGCCTCAAAGCGCTTCTTGCTCGGCAGGCGAGGCGGTCGCCGAACTCGCACGCTCACGACCGAGATCCAGGCTTTGAGACAGCTCGCCTCAGCGACTGCAAGGTACGAGCCGCGGTCGTCGAAAGCCGAACACGTCACCGGGAACCGGAACAAGAGCTGCTCGAGTTCGAGTGTAGAACCGGAACTGGAGCTAGGAGTGGTGGAGACGTCAGAGCTCAGTGGCTGACAGTAGAGCTGGAGGTACGGTCTTCCGCGCAGCGCGATCGTCAAGGCGCTCTCAAGCTGACAGCTCGCGACGTGGCAGATGCGGTCATCGAACTCCATCACCTGGCGGCATGTCAGCGACGGCGCGAGCTCGTACACCGCTGCTCGGCGCTTCCGGTCCGAGAGCAAGAGCAGTTTTCCGCTTGCGAAAAACTGCGCTGCATGTACCTCGCTCAACTCCGCCACTCGGTGGGTCGCCAGCAAGCGCGAGATTGCACTTCCGTTGCTTTCAGCGTTGCGAGTCATTGGCGAGGACGAAGGAGCAAGCTGCCTGCTTTTGGACTTTGGCGCGGCGCTAGCACGCGCGTGGATGGTGTTACTGTTTGCAGCACTGCCGGCCAAGCTGTCAGCATCAACGGTTGTGAAGTCGAGCGTGTAAAGCGAAAGTTCCTGCTTGCGTCCGGCGACACTCGACGCGCTCACGAGGAGCTTTGTCTGCGGATCCCATGCGAGTGTCTGGTGACTGGCGCTCGGCAGTGCCGGGAGCACTTTCACGGCGGCGAGCGTGGTGACGTGGAAGAGCTGCACCGAGTTTGCGGCACAGAAGACAACGGCGTTCTTCCAGCCGACTGGAGTGATCGGCGATGCCGCGAGTCCGCGCAGCTTGCGACTCAGCAGCCGGCGCGAACGGAGTGCCACGATGCTCACACGGCAGCTGCGAGTGCTCACTGCGCCCTCCTCGTTCTCGCACACGCAATGATACTCGCCTTCAACTCGCTTCGAGAGCCTGCAGAGCAGCAGGGAGCTGCGGCGCACGCCTCGCACGCACGTATCGTCCTCTTCGACCGGTTTGCCGTCCACGAACCACTGGAAGCTCTTGGCGAAGCGCACGTTCGCACGAAGCCGCACACTGCGACCTGCGTGCGTGATGAAGACAGCTGGAGGCGACTGCAAAACCAGCGGGAGGCGAGGGACGGACGGGTCGAGTCCCAGCGCGATTTTGCGTGCTCGCAGCTTGGCTTTGCGCGCGTTCTCAAGCGCGAGCTCCTCGGATCGCTGTGCCTCCTCCTGCTCTCTCCGTGCTGCCTCAAGTTCGAGCTGTCCCTTCCTGGCATCCTCCTGATCGGCAGCCGCGTCCTCGCGAGCCCATTCACCTGTAGGCGTGAGGACCTTGCGAATGCGCACGAGCCGCTGTACGATGTACTCGTCGTCCTTGGCGAGGGTCGCCATCACCCGCACGCTCTCCATCACGCCCTCGACGCTCTCTGCGAAGCCGTACTTGCTCACCACATGCGCGAACGCGTCAAGCGCCACGGGTAGGTATCGCTGTGTCCCGAAAGTGAGTGAAAGAGATCACGCGAAGGTGAGACTGAGAGAGGATAGATGAGCCTTCATCACAGCTTGTACGCACGTGGCAGATGAGCGCGACGTCGCCCTGGGCTGAATCGTACACGAGAGCAAGTCACATTCGATCGTTCGCAAGAGCACCACAGTGTCTTGAGTGCAATGGCTCCGCACCATACTCGAGCGCACTCTGAAGCTGTCGCCGCACGTGCTCGTGCGTGAAGGCGTCGAGGATCTCGTCTCCCATGACTGGAGGCAGACACACAGACAGACAGGTAGCAGCTCTCTCTCTCTCTTTCAGTTGCATCTCTTGCTTATGAGAAGCTCAACGACACCAAGGCTCGCACTCTGTGCCTTGAATCTCTCGAGAGGCTCATAGCCTGCTGCAAAGCCGCTCCGCGGCTTTGGTTGGCTTGCATCCGGCGCGATAAGTCCGCACGCACGACACTGGACGAGCACGCTGACTTGCGACTGCGACTGGCGGGGCTGTGGGAGCTTGAGGAGGTTCCGCCCGCCACACGCCACACACACGCTTTTGACGGGCTCTCGCTGGCTGTCGCTGCCGTGACTCACAGCTCGGCGACGGTCTGTGCGCCGCATGGCAAGAGCTCAGCTGGGAGGGCGAAAGATCGGGAGGCTAGCGGTCTCCGACTTCTCGACTCGATCAATCGCGAAGAAGTGAGTGCGATGAAGGAGCTTCAGGTGGCGCGCGCAACACCAGCAGCAGCAGCAGCAGGGATGGGCTTTACTGATGACAACGACGAACCTCCGCCGCTGGAGCTGGAGAGCGACCGCAGGAGTGAGCAGGGAGACAATCAGAGAGAGGAGGAGGCGAGTTTGATGGACGAGATGGTGGCGGTCGCGCAGCGGGCCAAGGACGAGACGCGTCGGCGCCAGGAGAAGGAGCGCAACAGCCGCACGTTCGGCGACGGACTCAAGAAGGGCTTCTTCAACGCCAAGCCTCGTGCCGGTGGTGCGGCTAAAGCGAAAACTGCGGCTCGGAAGGCTGCGAGTGAGCAGAACAAGAACATGCCGACGGTGTGGAGAGAGTGCAAGGGAATCTACAAGGATGTGGGCCTTCGCTCACCTGTTGTGCGTTGTGCTGATGCATTGGGGACGACAGCGAGAGGACTTGCTAATCGTCAAGCAGCAGACGAAAGACGAAGAGGAGAAGAAAGCGTCCTCCGACTCGCGCTTCGTGTTCCCTGAGGTGCAGAGCGCGCTCAAGAGCATGAACCAGCTCGACCCGAAAGGTGGCCTTGTCTCGCTTGCATCGCGCCACGTCACTCGGTGTCATAGAGTGCTGACTTGCTGCGATGTGCTTGCAACACGATGAGCTAGCATGGATGAACGCGAAGTTCTTCGAGAAGCTAGCGCATAACCCGAGGCTCGCGCTTGGTGAGTGCGCAAGATCGCTGCGCTAGTTACGTGTTGTACACGCATACGATTCGAAGCTGTCGAGCTGTCTGACATGCAGTTCTTGCTCTCGTGGTTTCATAGCGCTCCAGAACCCGCGCTTCACCGAGGCGATCGACGAGATGCAGCGCGATCCGGAGGCAGCGATCCGCAAGTACCGGAATGACGCAGCGGTGTCGGCTATGCTGCAGGACTTTCTAGGATTCCTGGGCAGCCACTTCGAAGAGGTCTGGCTGTGCTACTGCTCATGTTCGAATGTGCTGCTGCTGTAGAGTCGCCCGAGACTTATGTGTACATGTGCACTACTTGGTCCCGACAGCTTGGCAAAGATCAGGAAGCTGCTGCCATGCAGCAGAAGCAACAACAGGATGACAGCCAGAGTTCTAGCGCCCGCGACGATGATGACCGTCTTGACGGCAAGGCGGCATTGCTCGTCCAGCAACCTCGGGCTCAACCAGCCACCGCCTCGCACTCCGCACCAACTGGGATCGTGGATTTGGACGAAACGCGGCGCGCTGCCATCGCCAACATGGACCGCTCACCGGAGGAAGACGCCCAAGTGCAGAAGATCCTGCAGTCGCCCGAGCTGCTCCAGGCGCTCTCGGATGCAGATCTCATGGCACGGCTGCAGCGCTGCCGGGGGTCGCCGCAGGAGCTGCGTCGCTTGCAGTCGGATCCATCGCTCGCTCGCAAGCTGCGGCTTCTCGTGGATGCAGGTCTCGTCCGCTTCGAGTGAGTGTTGCGATTGCACTCGAAGAACGAGTCGGAATGCACACACATTGGATGAACTTTGCTGTTGATGCCGCTCGGAAGTCGCCCGACCTGTTGGTGTTGCATAGTACAATAAGAAATTGGTGGCTGCCACATAATAATTCACTCTTCCAGGTTCCTTCCCCAGCACACATCATGAGCGCCGACCAAGTGGACGCCGAGATGGCGCGCTACCGCGTGCTGCAGGAAGGTAGGAAGCACGACAGGAGAGTGACGCTCTCAAGTCAACAACTCACTCACTTACAACACACATATACGCGCAGAGGTGCAGGTGCTCGCGACGCAGCGCCAGCAGTACGCGCAGCAGGCGAATGAGAACACGATGGTCAAGAAGGTGCGACGTGTGAGATGTTGGAGTTTGTATGAGAGTGAGCAACTGTCTAACCCTCAAAACTCGTGTGGCGAGCAGGAGCTGGACCTGCTGGGCGACGACGCCAAGGTCTTCAAGCTCATCGGCCCCGTGCTGCTCAAGCAGGATGTTGGCGAGGCTAAGGCGAACGTGAACAAGCGCCTCGAGTTCATCAACAACGAGCTGTGCGTGGGCTTCTTTCGATCGACTAGGAAGAGGAGGATAACGAGAGAAGGCTCACGGGCTCATCGGCGGCTCCTGCAGGCAGAAGGTGAACGCCAAGATCGAGCTGAAGGAGAAGGACGCGGTGGAGATCCGCTCAAGCGTGCGTTACGACCATATTGTGTGCTGCTGCCGAGCCGGGCGACGGGATGACGAACGAGCACTAACACAAGCTATGACCTTGCTCAGATCGCCAGCCTGCAGATGGAGATGCAGAAGCGCGCCGCCGAAGCTGCGCGTGGAGCCGTCGGTGCGCACTAGAGCGAAGAACGGCAGCAGTAGCAGCAGAGACAGTCAAGCAGACAAGAGAGAATGAGAAGCAGAGTAACAACGCGTGGAAGCAACCGTGATCCCGGGACTCTTGGCGATCGGTCGGCCGGAGCTCGCCCTCTCTCTCTCTATACTATGCAGCAGTGTCTTACAAATACACGAGCTCACAGCCCCAGCGCCTCGAGGCTGTGCACGCGCGCGCCGAGCTCGCTGCGCGGCACGAGTGCGGCAATCTCCTGCAGCGTCGAGCGCGCCACGGGCGTCGCGTGCAGTGTGTGGCGCCCGGCCTCGTGCACGCGCACCAGGACGTAGTCACCGCGTGTCGCGCGCACGCCCTCCGCCGCGAGCGGCGGCAATGGCAGGAACGCGGACGCCAGCTGGGGACCGGCCAGGTGCTGGAAGTCCCGCAACGAGCCCGGCAGCATGTGGTCCGGGAACACGCACCGCTTCTGCGTGTCCGTGAGCCCCGTGAGCATCGGCTTCTCGTCGCTCGAGCGGCGGCTCGGACCCTGCACAAGCACCACATGCAGCCGGTCCGTGTCCTCGACCGCGTTCTTGCGCGTCACCACCTCGCTGTACGTGTCGATGACCTGCTGCAGGCGGCGCAGCTTCACGTCACTCGGCACGTCGTCCTCCATGCGGTGCGCCGCGTGCGTGCGCGCGCGCACGGAGTACGCGAACATGAATGCCTGGTCGTAGGCCACGTGCCGCATGAGCGACAGCGTGTCCGCGTGCTCCTCCTCTGTCTCGCCGCAAAAGCCGGCGATGAAGTCGGACGAGATCGCCACACCCGGGATGCGCGCGCGCATGTTGTCCACAAGCGCCAGGTACGCCTCGCGCGTGTACCCTCGCCGCATGCGCGCGAGCATGGTGGAGCTCCCACTCTGCGCCGGCATGTGGATGCTGCTGCAGATGTTGAAGCGCTCGTGCATGAGGTCGAAGACGTCGTCCGGGAAGTCCTTCGGGTGCGGCGACGTGAAGCGAATGCGCATCTCCGGGTCCACGCGTGAGACCTCGTCGAGCAGGTCCACGAAGCGGAAGCCGGGCGCGTCACGCGCGCGGAACATGTTGTTGAAGCCCTCGGCCGCAACGTACCCGCGGCCTTTCTCGACCGCGCCCGCCGATTTCTTGTCGTGGAAGCTGTTGACGTTCTGCCCGAGCAGCACAACCTCCTTCACACCCTGGTCGCGCAGCGCTCGCACCTCGTCCACGATTGACTGTAACACGCGGCTGCGCTCGCGGCCGCGCGTGAACGGCACGATGCAGTACGAGCACATGTTGTTGCAGCCGCGCATGATAGACACGAACGCGGACGGGCTCTCCGGGTCCGAGCGCACTGGCGCGATGTCGGCGTACGTCTCGTCGAGCGACAGCTGCACGTTCACGGCCGCGTTGCCGCCGCGCACGACGCGCAGCAGGTTAGGAATGTCGCGGTACGCGTCCGGGCCGACAACGAGGTCCACCATCTTGTCCGACTCGAGCAGCTGCGTCTTGAGGCGCTCGGCCATGCACCCCAGCACGCCGACGGTCGGCAGCTGCTTGGGCGCCTTGCGCTTGCTGCTCGCGCGCAGCAGCTTGGCCTTCACCTGCCGCAGCTGCTCGAGGCGGTTCCAAATCTTGGACTCAGCGTTCTCGCGCACGGCGCACGTGTTGAGCAGCACGATGTCGGCATCCTCGGGCGCGGCCGCGGCCACGTACCGGTGCTCCAGCAGGATCGCGCGCACGATCTCCGAGTCGGACGAGTTCATCTGGCACCCGTACGTCTCGATGTAGAACGAACGCGCCGCCGCCTGCTCCTCGAGCTCCTCGAGTGAGCGCACAGCCGCCGGGAAGTTCATCTCGCTCTCCTCCTGCAGCGCCGCCGCGCCTGCCACATGCTCGTCACCGCGAGACTCGCGGATGAAGTCGGCGAGTCCCGGACCAGTGGCTGGCAGCCGCGAGCTGCTGCTCTTGGTGACTTTGACGTGCGCGTGGCCGCCCGCGGAGCAGTTCGAGTGCGCGCGCGCAGAGCGAGACGCGCCTGCTGCGCTCCTCGCGACGCGGACGAGACGCAGCATCGCTTCAGGCTGGTGGTGCGATTGATACGATGCTGGTGGTGAGTGGCGAGCAGGTTCTGGCGACAGGGTATAGTGATTCTAGCATTCCCGCCAAATTCCGATTCCCGACAAGAGTTGGCGCCAACGCAGCGAGAAGACTTCGTCGTCGACGTCGTCCAATCTGCTGCGCCTTGCCGCTCACTCCTCAACAACCTGAGAGCTCCGGAGCTCGGGAAGTGATGACGTCGCTGGGCGCGGACGACGGTGGCGCGCAGAGCGGCGGCTGGGCCTGCGCCATGTGCACGTTCGAGAACGACGGTGGCATTGGTCGGTGCGCGATCTGCCTCACGCCGCGCCAATCGCCGCCACGCGGCAACGACAGCAGCCCGAGCCCGGCGAAGAAATCGCGGAGCAGCACGAGTCCCGACCTCCAAGCGCAGCTGCATCAGAAGCAGCCCAAGCACAAGATCCAGAAGCCGCTCGTGGCGGTCGGCAGCTCGAGCGAGCAGGAGGCGCTGCGGTTGCAGAAGAAGATCGCGCAGCTGCGCGAGCTCGGCATTGACCTACCGGCGAACGACGTGATCGCGCTGCTGGCGCGCAGCTGCTATTCCGTGCCGGCGGCCGTGAGCGCCTACTTCGAGCGCATGGCGGTGGGCGACACGGCGCCGGCCGCGCACGACACCGAGACCGAGCGCCGCATCGCGTCGGCGCGTGCGCACTTCGAGACGGCGTTCGCACGCGAGCCGTTTCGGTTGGTTGGGAGCAAGGTGGTGAGCGCGACGCTCAACCGCTCGGCGGTGTCGCTTGCAGCGGGCGACCGGCTCGTGCTGCAGGCTGAGAACGCGGGCAAGAAGCGGCTCCGTCCGGGCAGTGCTGGCGTCGGCTCAGCTACAACGACAGGGGCGACGGTGACGTCCTCGCTGTCTGCTGGGATCATCCGAGTCGCGACGGCGCAGAACTCGCTGGTACGTGCAACCCACACAGTGATGGTACAAGTGTGTGGACTGCGAGACTGATGTTTAGAATGGTTTTCGTTGCGGGGCGAATATGCAGGTCGGGCGCCTCGACCGAGAGATGGAGAAGATCTACCAGCCGTTGATGAAAGAAAGGCTGGTCGTGCTCGGCGGTGTGTGCCACTCCGCGCCGACGTCGTCGCAGATGTTCGCGTCGTTCGAGGTGAGCGTCGCTTTGCTGCTGCTAGACTGAAAGTCTGCAACGGGATCATCACGTGGCAGCTCGTGCTTGCTTGCGACGAACAGGTGCTCGTGTTCGTGTACGTGCACGCGAAGGCGTTCGCGATCTTCCGCGAGGAGCACCCGCAGTTCCATCTCTCAGACGCGCTCTATTCAGCGCTTGAGATGATGCACGCGGAGTCGGCTGGCGCATCACCCGCCGATGCGAATGCTCTACCATCATCTACCGAAGACAAGGATGCCGGGCTCGAGGCGCTCTTCTCGGACGTCGTCGGTTCTGGTGTGGACGAGGACGAAGCCTCACACGCAGCCGACGTCGTCCTCGCGGAGCAGCTCGCACCGTATCTCAAAGACATCACGCTGCGCGACCACCAGCGCGTCGCCGTTCGGTGGATGCTCGCGCGCGAGAACCAGGTCGTTGGCGACAGTTCCTCAACCAGCAGCAAAGAAGCAGCAGTGTCGTCGTCGTCCGAAAGCGCTGGTAGCAGCAGCAGCGTCGCAGAGGAGATCAACCCGGTACGTCTAAGAGCAGCGTCGCGATCTCATTATGGAAGCCGACGACTCACCTTCCGCTCTTTCTCTCGTCGATCTTCCTTAGATGTGGGAGACGCGGAGATTCCAGCGCGGTGAGAGCTCGTATTTCGTGAACCGGTTCGAGAAGATCGCATCGCTGGCGCCTCCGCAGCCGCCGTCGCCGTGTCTCGGCGGCATCCTCGCGGACGACATGGGCATGGGGAAGACAATGACGATGCTCGCGCTCATCGCGCACCAGAAACACTGCGGGTCGAGCGAGTCACGGCGCGGCGACGGCGCAGATGGAGGAGGAGACGCTGCGGGTGCCACACCCACCAGCTCGCGCTCGCGGAGGCTGCGGCGTGACAACAGTCAGCGAACGCTCGTTGTGTGTCCGCTCAGTCTGCTGCACCAGTGGAAGAATGAGGTCGAGGAGCGCTTCCGCACGAATACGCTTGGGGTGCACGTCTACTATGGCGACGACCGCGAGAGCAGCGCCGCGCTCTTCGGTGCGAGCGACGTCGTGCTGACGACGTACGGCGTGCTCTCGAAAGAGTTCGAGAAACCGGTAGGGACCGGCGCGCTACTTGTGAGCCCGTGGCGGCGCGTCGTCCTCGACGAAGCGCACAGCATCAAGAACCGGCTGACGACGTACTTTAGGGCGTGCTCGGCGCTGCGCGCCACCTACCGGTGGTGTCTCACGGGCACTCCTCTCCAGAACTCGCTCGACGATCTCTTCTCGCTGTTGTGCTTCCTCCAGTACGAGCCCTGGTCGCGTGTGTCGTGGTGGAAGCGCGTGATCGCGACGCCGTTCGAGCAGGGCGACGAGACGAGCGCGCTGGGGCGGCTCAAAGTGGTCCTCTCACCCATCCTGCTGCGTCGCACCAAGCACACGCGCGACAAACACGGCAAGAACCTTGTGCAGCTGCCGCCCAAGCACGTGGAGCTCGTGCAGCTCGCGTTCTCGGAGGAGGAGCGGACGTTCTACCAGGCCGTGTATGACAAGAGCCGCGCCGAGTTCAACGGCTACGTCGCGAGCGGCACGGCGAACACCAGCTACGTCGCGATCTTCGCGCTCCTGCTGCGCCTACGGCAGGCGTGCAACCACCCGTTCCTGGCGCTTGGGCGCAACCACGAGGAAGCGCAGGCATCCGTGGGGGCGCCTTCTTCTTCCAGGAGTGGCGCGACAGCAGGGTCGTCGTCGGCTGCTACTGGGTCCTCACTCTTCCGACCGCAGTCGGGCGAGTCCATGGCGGCGTACTACAGTCGGATCTCAACGCATCTGCAGCAGGATCTGCATCACGGCAGCAGCGGACTCGATGTCGTGTCGTCTCAAGACGGAGGAGGAGGGCTGCTGATGCCGGCGTTTACGCGAGAAGCGAGCGCAACTGAGAGTAGCAATGACAGTAACAGCAGCAGTGCGCGCGCGTCTGGCGCGGGTGGACTGACGAAGTCGTACATTGAGAGTGTGCTGGCTCAGGTGGAAGAGGGACTGGAGTCCCACGAGTGTCCCGTGTGCCTCGACCCGCCCGTGAACGGCGTGCTGACTGCGTGCGCACACGTGCTGTGCGAGCAGTGCTTGCGCGACAGTGTCGCGAACGACCCGGAGAGCGGCTGTCCGGTGTGCCGCGCATTCGTGGACGTGAGCAAGGTGTTTGCGCTGCCGACGCCTGCTGCTCCGAAGGCTCAGGAGGACGATGATGGCGGCGTGTCAAGCACCAGTGTGGAAAGCGCCACAGGCAGTAGCAGTAGCAAGAATGTAGTAGACGACGTGCTGGACGTCGAGTGCAGCGAGGTGACCGGCGTGTTCTTAAGCACAAAGCTGAAGCAGCTGCTGCGCGATCTGACGATCATCCAGCGCGAGAACGAGCAGAGCGCGAAGAAGCGCAAGGTCGTCGTGTTCTCGCAGTGGACATACATGCTGGAGATGGTCGCGAAGCTGCTGCAGGCGCGGGGGTTCGCGCACTGCATGTTTCATGGCGCGATGACCCAGGAGGCGCGCGAGCGCGTGCTGACGCGGTTCGCGAAGGAACCCGAGCTCGACGTGCTCGTGATCAGCCTCAAGGCCGGTGGTGTGGGCCTCAACCTCACGTGCGCGTCGGTGGTGATCCTGCTCGACCCCTGGTGGAACCCGGGCGTGGAGGACCAGGCGATCGACCGCGTGCACCGCCTCGGACAGGACCAGGACGTGATCGTGAAGCGCTACGTCGTGGATGCGACCGTCGAGGACATGATCCTGCAGCTGCAGCAGCGCAAGGAGAAGCTCGCCAAGCACGTGCTCGTGGCGTCCCGGCACGGCGACGACAAGCGCAGCGAGCGTCTGAGCCTCGAGGATCTCAAGAGCTTCTTCCGGTGAGAGTTGGGAGCACAAGACATTGAGATAGAGCCGAACGCGCTCGTAGCGAGAGGCAACGTTCAGCATTGCCGTCAATCAGTCTCGTCAGCTGCGTGTAAGACGCTCACAAGAGAACTGCCATCGAGTGCACATGTCCGTCGTCGTCATGCTCATCATCTGCAGGTCCTTTCTCTCCCATGAAGCATCTGTTCGACATTCAGCCTCGAAATGCCGCATCACATTCGAATCCACTTTGCCAAAATCAAACCTGCTAATTTTTCCCCATTTTCAAACCGCCAAAACATTGTGATGCTCACGCGGTCGCGCGCCAAGGCGGCGCGGCAGCCGATCTTCGTCGACGACCAGTGGAGCGACGCGTACATCCAGGCAAAAGACGAGCAGATCGACGCGCAGCAGGCGGCGGCGGGCGGTAGCGAGTGGAGCGACTCGGACGACTCCGAGGACTCGGACGGCAGGAGTGACGATGACGCCGACGCGTCAGATATCTGGCGCTCGGACGACGAGGCCAACGCCGACTCTGAGGACGACGACGACGAACTCGAGGAGGAAGCAGAAGCAGTCGAAGTGCGGAAGACGCCGCAGTCACGCGTTGCGGGCGGCGGCTTCGCGGAAAACGTCTGCTGGACGGTGCTGAGTGTGCTGGTGGCACCGCTGCTGCTCTACGCCGCGGCGCTCAAGAGGTCTGTTGGCTTTGCGGAGGTGGACGCAGCCGAACAAACCTTATTGGATTTCTCTCTCTCTCTCTCTCTGTATATGATGGGCGTCAGACGCGATACGCCGTGGCCGCTGCGCAGTGCCAGCATGGGTGGCATGCTCGTCAAGGTGCTCGCGAACCTGCTGGCGCTTGGCGCGCTGGCGCTCATGGGCTACAGCGCTGCGTGCTCGGAGCGTGCACCGGGGGCGCTGCATGAGCTGCTCTGGCGCCACCTGGAAATCAACAGTACGGCGGACTGCAGCGCGTCGTTCCTGGACGGCTGGCGCGAGTGCTCAGCGACCAGCGCTGAGAACGCTTCGCCGCGCTGCGCGCGCGCGCTCGCGCAGAGCAGTGTGCTGGTGGTGGTGCTGTTACTGGCGTGCGCGTTCCACCGGCGCTGGCTCAAGGCGGTGCTGCTGCTGGGCTTCGCCGGCTATGCCGCGCTCAACGTGGCGCTCGAGCTACAGGCGGAGCAGCGCGCCGCCGTCAAGGTCTTCGCGCTCGACCCGACATTCGCGTTCGCGAACGAGTCCATCTTCGTACGTCCACGTGGCTGCGTTCGATAGTCATACACTGGATCAGATCATTGTTATACTCTTCATTGACGATTGTCTACTGGTGCTGCTGGTGCTACCGCCACCAAACAGGTCGCGATCGACGGGCAGAACCTCGCGCAGGGCGGGATCGTCGCGTGGGTGCCGTACTGGGGCGGGCTGCACGAGCAGAAGGCACACAAGTGCCTCAAGCTCTTTCCGGAGCCGCTCCGCAATGGCGGCGTGCTCGTCACGTTCGACAAGGTGAACGAGTACATCCCGTGCTACGCCGGCGCGATCAGCCGTACGGCTTCGAACGCTGACGCGTCCGCGGCGTTCCAGTGCTTTGAGGACATCCGGCTGCGCGTGAAGGACCAGAAGAGCGTGCCCGGGTGGTCGCTTCAGGCTGGTGCGGCAGACGAGCACAAGACGGAGGAGCTGTAAGAGGATCGCCGTCGTAGGAGCTAGCACATAGAGAGCAGATGAGTTTTGAGAGAGGATCCCTCACCAACTACGAGCAGCTGTGCCCAGACAGGCAGGCGGTAGTAGTAGTACGACAACAACGACAGCACCGACGACGAGGTTAACGCGCTTAGTGGCTTTGCTTACGGGTCTGTGCGCCGGCCTGTGACGTTGTTCAGGTATCGGGACTGCACGAACACGCGTCGGAACTTGGATTTCGAGGACTCTTCGCTTTTGCTGCTGCTGCTGTGCATCTCAGATGTGGCTGTGGACGCATCAGCATCTTCTGTTGTCGTTGCTTTGGCACTGACCGCGGCGTTGGTTGATCTATCTGTTGCCGTTCGGACTGCGGACACCGCCGAGTGCGCTCGGTTCAAGCCAAAGATCTTGCGGACACGTTCTGTGCCGCCAGCGTGCTGCTGCTGCTCCTCCGCCGCCTCGAGCTTGCGCTTTGCTCGCAGCGGCTCGGCGCGGGCTCGCAGCTGCGCGAGACGCTCCTCCAGTGACAGCTTCCCAGCTGAGCCAGCAGCATTGGCTGGCACCTTGCTCACTTCAGTGTTCTCTATCGTGCGTGTCGCCGCGGGAACCGTCTTCGTGTCGCTATCAGCACGTCGAACCTCGTCGACTTGCTTCGCAGGGTTCCCAAGCTTTGTCGACCCTCGCTGGATGCGCTCGATCATCTGCCTTGCTTCGAAGCCCACAGGCAGGCTGAAAGGTGCGGTGGTCACTGCTTCCGCTCTGCCAGGTCGCGACGTCACGACGTCCTCCATCTTTTTGTCTGACGTTGCGCTGCTGATCTCCTTCACGACGCTCCGCTTCCACGCAGATCCCCGCGCTGTGCCTTCTCCTCCTTGATTCATCGTTGTCACGCTCGCTGTACGATCAACTGGCAACGTCATGCTCACTTTGGTACGAATACTCTCGTTTCGCGCCGCTAGTACTTTGCCACCGAAGTTCCCATCCTCCGGTGTGACCATCGTTCGCCATGGCGGCTCGTGTCTGGCGCTTTCGGAACTCTCTTTCGGCATCGCATGCGCGACAGAAATGTTGCTCGCTTCTGCTCTCGCAGCGCGTGCAACTTCAGCCTCCTTCTTCAACCTCGCGTTCTCTGCACGAAGCTCGCTGTTCTCCTGCGCGAGTGTTGTCTGCTTCGCGAGTTCGCGTTCCATGTCTTCGATCCTCTGCTGCGCCGTGTGGAAGCTCAGCGACGAGGCCGCTGACGCCCGTTGTGCTTCTGCGCTCTCGCTCCGCGCCGCCTCGATATCAGTTCGCAGCCTCGCGTTCTCCCTTCGGAGCTCGTCGTTCTCTTCTGCTGCGACCTTCCGCTGCTTCGCCAGCTCTATCTCCAAGCTCTTAATCGTCGTCTTGGCTTCCTCTGCGCTCAATGCCGCACTAGTCGACACTCTGTTCGCCTCAGTCGCTTCACTGCGGGCGGCCTCGACGTCTTTCCTCAGTTTTTCGTTCGCGGCACGCAGTTCGTCGTTCTGCTTCGCCAGCGCCACCTGATGCGCCACCTCGCGCTCCAAGCTCTCTATCCTCACCTTGGCTTTCTCCAAGCTTCTCGACGTTTTCACGGGCGTCCGGTTCACGTCGAGCCGGTCGTGGCGCGCCGTCGC
This sequence comes from Globisporangium nunn, assembly GCA_023334075.1. NCBI lineage: Eukaryota > Oomycota > Peronosporomycetes > Pythiales > Pythiaceae > Globisporangium > Globisporangium nunn. The sequence continues at coordinate 9,528 of JAASFZ010000233.1, read as the reverse complement.
GAGCTTCTTCTTCAGCCGGTCGTTCTCTGCGCGCAGTTCGCTGTTCTCCTGCGCGCACTTGGCCTGCTTGGCCAGCTGCCGCTCCATACCCTCGATGCGCACTTTCGCTTTCTCCAGCTCCAGTGCGACGAGCTTCGCCCGGTGCACCTCGCGCTTCACGCGTGTTCGCACCTCCTCGCCATTAACCTCCCGCGCTCCAGCGGATCCATCACTGCTGCTGCTACTGTTATCATTCCCAGTGAACAGCGCTAGCACGTCGCGCTGCAGTTGCTGCATCTCGCGCGTCTGACCGCGCGCCTGGGTGGCGTCCAGCTGCGCGTCGCGCACCTGCTGCGCCAGCATCTCCTCACGCTGCTGCCACGCGCCCTCCTTCTCGCGCACGAGCCGCTCGTACTCTGTGCGGTGCACCTGCGGGATGTGCTCAATCTGCTGCTGCTGTGCCGCGACCTGCTGCGCCAGCCGCGCGACCTCCGCCTGCGCTTGCGTCAGTCGCTCGTCGCTCGCGTTCACTTCGCTCTGCGCGCGCGCCAGCTCGCCGCGCAGCTGCTCTGTAAGATGCATGAGCTGCTCTTTACTCTGCTCAGCGGCTGCAAGCTTCACATCCGCCGCGGCACAGCGCTCCTCCAGTTGCGCCAGCTGCTCGCGCGCGTCCTGCTGCGCGCTCTGCACCTGTCGCTTCAGCTCGTCCGCGCGCTGCAGCTCGTCGGCACGCAGAGCGTCCACCTGCTGCCGAAGCGCGTGAGCCTCGTCTCGCAGCGTCTGCAGCTGCTGCGCGTCGCTGGCGTGCTGGGCTTCGAGGGCGTCGGCGCGCGCCTGCGCCTCGGCCATCTGCTGCTGCGCGCGCGAGAGCTCCGCGGCGCCGGCCTTCCAGGCGCCGTCAAGCCGCACGACGTTGAGCAGTGCCTTGGCGTGCCGCGCGTCCGCCGCCTCGCGCTGCGTCACGAGCGCGCGCTGCGCGTCCTGCAGCGCGCGGCGCAGCGTGAAGTTCTCGTCCTCGAGCTCGATGGCCGTTGTGTCGCCGCCCACCCGCTGATGTAGGCGCTCACGTAGGTGCGCCACCTCCATCTTGAGGTTCATGGCCTCGCGCTCGCGCTGCTGCTCGGCGGCTGCGAGCGACGCCAGGCGCACGCCCGGGCCGCCGCGCGCGAACGGGCTCTCGGGCGTGCCCGGCTCCATTGCCTCCTCTGTCCTATATTCCTAAATGACTGGATTCTACTATGAAATCTGCGCGGGAGTTTTTGAAATGGGAAAACGAAATGAGCAAATTGGAATCAAGTGCACCACCATCACGACGCCGACGCCGCCGACAGCGAGCGAGAAACTGGGAGAGCGAACAACGGTGAACGCTGGCGCTGACAAGCGTGATCGGCTCGCACCGGAAGCCGGGTCGATCGCTACCGCGAAAGTCGGTCGGGCGCGGGGCGAGAAGCAAGTCAAGAGTGTATTTTTGCATAACACGCACTTGAGTGTGACCTCGGAGGAGTTTGTTGGCAAGGAAGCATGGGGTGCGCGGCATCGTTCACCGACGGAAGGTTCTCCGGCTGGCGCAACAACCCCCGGCTCGTCGGGCCAGAACCTCGTGTTCTGCACATGATGCCAAACGTATCGAGCGCGTCCGAGCGCGAGACTCGGCGCCACACAATACGCCACACTCCGAGACTGGACACGGAGGTGGCGCAGCGACTGCAGTCGTTCGTGCTCGAGATGTCCAAAAACGGCAGGCTGGAGCTCACGTCTATCGTCTCGCGCGAGGACTCGGATCAGGAGCTGGGGACGCTCACGAAACAACAGCTTCCGCGTCTCCAGCAGATCCCTGGCGTGGTGTTCGGCATGACGAAGCTCGTCGAGCTCAACCTGCGCTGCAACCAGATCCGAACTATCCCCAAAGAGATCGCGATGCTCCGAGAACTACAAGTTCTCATCATCTCGGAGAACCAGATCTCGGAGCTACCACATGAAGTCGTCGACCTCCAGCGGCTAAGGACGCTCGACGTCGCTGTGAACAACATCAAGCGGCTCCCAGACGACCTCGGAAACCTCTCTCTACTTGAGACGCTGCGCGCGAACCGGAATCGCCTCACGTCACTGCCCAACTCGATCAAGAAGTGTGCGCACCTGAAAGTGATCAACCTCTACAACAACCTCATCAAGAATATCGGTGATAGCATCAGCGAGCTCTGTGAGCTAGAGGAGCTCAACGTGAGCAACAACCTGCTTGTCACCTTTCCCGAGGTCAAGCGTTGGAAGCACCTCAAGTCACTCTACCTCCAGGTGAACAAACTGCAGACACTGCCAGCCATGGACGAGCTCTGTAATCTCGAGACCTTCATGCTGCAGCAGAACAGTCTTAGCGGGTTCCCGAGCATGGACAACCTCATTCACCTCAAGAAGATCGACGCAAACACGAACCAGATCTCGGAGATCCCGCCATGCTTTGAGCGCATGTCGTCCCTCGTGCATCTGAGTATGCGCAAGAACCTCGTGTCGTCAATCCCAGCGTTCTTGTGCCGTTGCCAGTACCTCGAGATCATTGACCTGGGCAACAACCCGCTCATGCCACCCGTGCCTGTCGACCTCGTCCTGCTTCCCAACCTCAAGACACTTCTGATCGACGGCGGCAACATCACGGTCGTTCCTATTGAGCTTATTGGACTTCAGCGAGTCTGCCGCGTGAATCTAGGCAGTCATCTGCAGATGGATGACCAGGAGACGTGCGAAGTTGTGATGGAGCTACGCGCGAGATGCACGCAGAACGGCGGTTGGCTCAAGACAGGCTGATCAACCTTGCGACTGATCAATCAGGGATGGCCTGAAAGCAAACAGGGAAGCTTTTTGGCTGAAGTGACGTCGCTGAGAGGGAGTACTCTTGGCACCCACCCGAGACATAGCAGCAAAGGTCGAGCGAACGAGGATTCATGACTGCTGATGTCGCTGTTAGAGGAGTGCGAACGCTCGACGTCGTGATCTGCTGCCACACCAGAGTTCCATCTCTTCCGTTTCGTAGCTGCCATCGAGAGGATCATGCATTCTTCCCTTCTCACCTTCCAGCGTACCGCGTGTATCAGCATCAGGACATGCAGGAGTCGTTCGCTGAGATCCGAGTCGACGACAACTTACAGTGTTGACCAGGTACGGAGCGAGTAGCTGGACATCTTTGCGTATCCGAAGTGCTTCTTTTCCACTGCACTGGCCGCCGAGCGTCTCCGAGCGTATGTCCGAGAGGCACCTGCAGCACGACAGCCAGCCCGCTGCTCAGCAACAAGTAGCTAGTGGCAATATGTGTGGACGGTCTTGGAGACATGGACGCCAGGCAGTGTTCTCGCATCCAAGTGAATCACAATGTCGCCCGACAGGACCTGTTCGCATTCGTATTACAGCTCGCTCTGGAATGCCGAGCGTGATAGACGAGCGCAGCTTGGGCGCCGACTTCTTCACGCAGCTTGCCTCGATGAAGCTGTCGCCAGGCGGTAAGACTGACGCCTCGAGTGGATCACCATTCGAACATTGACCACAGGTCGTTCAAAGCAGAGGCAGTATGAGCAGCCCGCGCTTCCAGCTCCCTGACTTTTGCGCCTCGGAAAAGGCGTCTACTTGTGCAATATTCGGCTGCGTTCAGGCTTGGATTCCCAGCACCAACACACGAAGAAGCGAGCGAACTCGGGCGCTCTTCCCCCGCTGCCGCCGCCGCCGCCATGTACGCCAACAACGTGAGCAACCTCGACCAGATCCTCTCGTCGCTGCAGTGTTACATGGTGCGCGCGCGCCTCCTTGCATCCCTCCCTTGCGCATCGCCGCACTGGAGCTGCTCACCGAGCCTCTCTTGCTTCCTTCCTCCTCAGCAAAGCTCGCGCGTGCGGGGCGACGTGTATCAACTAATGCGCCAGATCCCGTCGCTGCAGCCCAACTGCGGCATGTTCGGTGCGTGCGCTGCGCATCGGAGCGAGCGTATAGCAATCTCTCCCTTCTTCTCACTCTCTCGCATCCTCGCACCAGCGCACAACGACGGCACGACGAGCACGCTGCTCAACCTCGAGGGCACGATCCCGATCTTCTACCGCGGCAACCAGTACAACATCCCCGTCGAGTTCTGGCTTGTGGAGGCGTATCCGTTGGCACCGCCCGTGTGCTTCGTGCGCCCGACGTCCGGTGCGTCACGCGTCTCGCCGATACTCAGATACTCGGATACGTTGGTGTGTGTAGAGGAGAAGAGCGACTTATAACGAACTGACAAGCACCGTTGGGTCCTCGACGACAGATATGATGGTGAAGCCTGGCCATCCGCATGTCACAAGCGAGGGGTTTGTGAAGATCCCGTACACGACCGACTGGCGGCAGGTGAGAAGAGGCTGCACGGGTGGAGATGGAGAGATAGAGAACTGACTCACTGGTGCTGCCGTCCTCGTCTGGGTATTGCAATGCAGGACTTTACGCTCGTGGAGCTCGTGGCGCACATGTGCTCGATCTTTGGCAACATGCCGCCCGTGTTCCGCCGCCCAGCGCACCTGATGCCGCAGTACTCGCCTGCGCCGTACAACCCGAGCGCGTCAGCGACCGGGCAGCAGCAGCAATCGTACTACCAGCCATCGCCGATGCCGCCGCAACCGCCGCCGCAGCCGAGCGCGTCGTATCAGGGCGGTCAGTTCCAGCCGTACTCGACCCAGGAAGACCCGACTGCCCTCTTCGGCACCCCGCAGCCCAGCAGGAGCGCGATGAGCACACCCGTCCACGTCGAAGACCGCAGTGTGGCGCTCAAGGTGGAGATCACGTCGAAGATTCAGTACGAGCTCGAGCGCATGTTCAAGCGCATTCGAGGTGAAGGACGCTGTCAACGCGTGCATACTGCTTGCGCGCTCTCTTGCTCGTTCTGTCGCCACGGTGCTCACTGGAAGTGTAATGGATGCGCCAGACGACATCGACCTGCAGTTCGAGCACCAGCTCCAGCTGACGCAGTCGCGCGAGAACGTCGAGCGAGGGCTTCAGTCGCTCGAGTTTCTGCGTGACGACCTCCTCCGAGCGAAGGGGATCATCGACGCGCAGGACGAGGAGGTCAGCGCGTGGCTCGAGGAGAACGAGACGAAGGTCCGTTCGTGTATTACGCTTGCTGCTTGCTGCATGCTGCTTCCCATCCAGTCAGAAGCTGCAGATACTCGCCACGCTGCCTTGTGATCTTGAGAGCTCACGGATACGGTCTTCTGATACGTTTTCTGATTCTGGATGCATCCGCTCGCACACACGCAGGAGGCCGTGGACCCAGACGCCATCCTGATCGAGAGCGATGGCCTCTCGAAACAGTACGAGAGCGCCGACTGTGTTTTTTGTGTGGGTCCTGTGTGGGCTTTCTTGGTCGGTTTGGCTCACCCGCTTGTGATGGATGCATCGGTGTGCAGACTGATCAAGACGCTGGCAGAATACAACGCGATCGAGGACGCGCTGTACTTTATGGACCGCGCGCTGAGCAACGGCGAGATAGAGCTGGGTGTGTTCTTGAAGGAGGTCCGGAAGCTGTCGCGGAAGCAGTTCATGTGCCAGGCGCTGATCCAGCGGATCCACAGCGAGCAGCACAGGTTGGCCGCGCCCGCCTACCAGGTGAGCAGCGGGGGTGACTCTGCAATGCACTAGTAGCGTTTCGCCCTCGCTGTAGTCGTCGCTGTAGTCGTCTTGGTTTGCTCGGACACCGTCAGCTCCCCGCGCGCGCGTTTGTCCGCCCGCCAGGTCTCGTACCTTGCCGCGGACGAGATTCGTCTGGCCGAGACCAGCACACACAGCTTCGTTCTCCTCGCGGATGTCCGCATCAGGCGACCAAGCCATGTGGACGGTCGAGAACCTTCGATGTCCAGCGTCCAGCTCGCCGCTGTCAGACCACATGGCTGCGCGATCACTGGCGTGCAGAGGTCCGCAGCCATTACGGAGGACGCCCACTTTCGCTACGCGACCAGCGCGAACAAGTGGGGAGCATCAGGGTGGTTCAGAAAAGACCGCTGATACGCGAAAGAAAAGCCAGCCACTGATTTTTTCAAAATAGGAGAAAAAAAGAGGGGTATACAAACACCGAGTGCAATCGCCTCTACCAAATACCTTCCGCCCTCTCCCTCGAGCCATTCTCACTCGTGCCAGCAGGTCCACAGGCGGAGCTGCTCGCTGGTCGCCGACAGAACCGCTTTCGCTGTCGCGCTTGCACGCATCGAGCATGGAGACCGACGCGCTGTTGACGCCGACGCCCAAGAAGCGCGGGCGCCGCGTGCGGCTGTCGCTCAGCGGCCGCCCGGCGCGCGCGAGCCCCGCGGTGGATGACGCCGACCATGAGTTCGACGAGTTCGGCGCCGATAGCTACGCTGGGGTCGACGACCTCTACACACCTCCGGACGAAGGCGACAACGACGACGAGCGACCGCTACTCGCTGGCAGTAGCAGCAACATCAATAGCAACAACAACAACAGCAAAAGCAGCAGCAGCGCTGCGCCTGCGAACGGCAAGAAGAAGCAGACGCAGCAACCACCGCCGCCCCTCGCGCTCACCCCGCCGCTCGACGGTCCGTACTACCAGCTCTACAGCGTGCAGCGCACGCACTCATTCCCGGGCGACTTGTACTCGGACGCGCGCTTCTCGCGCTTTGAGATCGAGGAGGCGCTGCGTGCGCACAACGGCACGAGCCTCACAGACTGGCTCAACGGCAAGGGGCTGCTGGCGCCACCCGACGCGCTCTCGGACAAAAGCACAGACGTGAGCGTGGATCACGACAAGAAGGTCAAGGCACAGCACCTCGAGTCGTACGACTACGACCACTTCGAGAGCCGCGTCAACATGCAGCACGACCACGAGCAGACCGAGGAGGCGATCCGGTCGCTCAATATCGCACGCTGGGTCATGACGTTCGGCATCGGGATCGGCACAGGGCTCGTCGCGTGCTTCGTCGAGACGTTCACCAAGATGCTCTCGACCTTCCGCACGAGCACGATGGAGGCGTACGTACAGCGCGAGAAGAGCGGCGAGGTCCCATTCGGGTACGGCTTTCTCGTCTACGCGCTCATCAGTGTAGCGTTCGTGGCGATCGCATCGTACTGCGTGGCGATTCTGTGCCCCGTGGCCGGCGGGTCTGGTGTCTCGGAGATCAAGGCGACGCTCAACGGCATCAAGATCCACCGCATCGTGCGCCTCAAGACGCTCTTCTGCAAGGCCTTTGGTATCCTTTTCTCGGTCTCGGGCGGGCTACCGTCCGGCAAGGAAGGGCCGATGATCCACAGCGGCGCGATCATCGGTGCGGGTCTCTCCCAGGGCAAGTCGTCGAGCTTCGGCGTCGACACGAGCTGGACCAAGTTCAAGGGCTTCCGCAACGACAAGGAGAAACGCGACTTCATCTCGTGCGGCGCTGCGGCTGGCGTGGCGGCAGCGTTCGGCGCGCCGATCGGCGGTGTGCTCTTCGCGCTCGAGGAAGGCGCGTCCTTCTGGCACCAGAACCTCACGTGGCGCACGTTCTTCTGCGCGATGGTCTCGGCATTCGTGCTCAACCTCTTCATCTCGTCGATGGAGAGCCGGCCGGAGAGCGAGCTTGAGAGTTCCGTCTTCCTCGGAACGCTCGGAACGCAGACGGGCACGTTCACGTTCGGTCCGTTCGTCAACGCCAACAAGTCGTACGACGTGTTGGACCTGGCGCTGTTCATCACCATGGGCGCAGTCGGCGGCCTTTTCGGCGCGATCTTCAACCAGGCGAACAAGGAGCTCACGAAAGTGCGGCAGCGACTGATCCAGCACCGATGGCTCCGGTTCGGCGAGGCGCTGCTCATCGCACTGTCGATGGCGGCGGCGTCCTTCTGGCTCTCGTACTACTTTGGCGAGTGTCGGAAGCTGGCAGGACCGTACACGGACCTGTTGAGCGAGTTCTACTGCCCAGAAGGCCACTACAACGACCTCGCGTCGCTCTTCACAGTGTCGTACCAGTCATCGATCAAGCAGCTGCTTCACTTTACGGGCGACGAGAGTATCTCGCCGCGCTCGCTCGTGATCTTCTTCTCCGTCTTCTATGTGTTCGCGTGCTGGACGTACGGCATTGCGGTGCCGTCGGGTCTCTTTGTGCCGAGCCTGCTCGCCGGCGCCGCGTACGGTCGCATCTGCGTGATGCTGCTGCACTGGTTCAACTTTCCGGTGGGCGCGCAGGACGGCATGTTCGCGCTCATCGGCGCTGCGTGCATGCTCGGAGGCATGGCACGCATGACGATCTCGCTCACGGTGATCATCCTCGAGTGCACGGGCGTGGTCGAGTGGGGACTGCCGATCATGGTGTCGCTCATGGCGGCACGCTGGGTGGGCAACAGCTTCAACGAGGGGCTCTACGACATGCACATTCACTTGAAGCACCTGCCGTTCCTCGAGTTCGACCCGCCATTCTACAGCCGCTTCCTGCGTGTGGAGAACGTGATGAGTGAGCCCGCCGTGACGATCGGGCAGATCGTGAAGGCTGGCGAAGTGTACGACATCCTCAAGGAGTGCGCGCACGGCGGGTTCCCCGTCGTGATCCCTCGGCGCGAGTCAGAGGACGACGTCGAGAACACTGGCGCGGCGCGCAAGAAGCAGCGGTTCGCGGGTATCATCAACCGCCGCCACTTGTGCGTGCTGCTGCAGCGCAAGGACTTCTTCATCGAGAAGCCCACTCCGTTTACTCGGAAGCCGGCAGGCGACACGACGCTTCTCTACAACGATCAGGTGCGTGCGATCTCACTCCATCTGGAGCTGGAACGACTCGGGAGGACTGACTGGCTAACAATATCATCTATGTGTCTGTGGGGATGAGCAGTATGCACTGTCGTACCGTGACATTGAGAGCAACTACCCCCGGTACCCAACGATCCACGAGATCAAGCTGGACGACGACGAGCGTGATCTGTGGATGGACTTGACGCCCTACATGAACCCGACGCCGCACACGGTTCAGGACCAGGTACGTTTCGTGTTTCGTTCCGTGTGCGTCGGCTGTTGCTCAGCTGCTAATCCTGTGCTGCTCTCACTCGCAGACTCCGGTGCCGCGCGCATTCCGGCTCTTCCGTTCGCTTGGATTGCGTCACTTGGTACGTTTTGCAATGTATGCTGAGGACTGAAGATGGAGAGTCGAGTTGCTGAGACTGTTTTCCCTGACCGATAGGTGGTGCTGAACCGCCGGAACGAGGTGCGCGGCATCATCACGCGCAAAGACTTGACGCCGAACCACCTGAAGGCGTGCCTGGAGTCTCTGAGTGAGACGGAAAAGCAGCGCATCCAAGGCTACTTCAACCGCGGGCGCTCGGGCTCGGAGAGCTTCCGGGACGTGGAGAAGACACTGCTCAACATTGTCGACAACTCGTAGAAGGTGATGCCAGGGCACGGGACGCAGAAGGACGGGAAGGGGGAGGGGAGGTGTTGTTGTTAGTACGATCGATCGTGGCAGGCGATTTTGTGAATGAATGTCGTACATCGTACATGGTCAGATGCACTCGATGCAACCATCGAAATGCTCCTTTGCCCGACAAACGGACAAAACGATGAACGTTTGAGGACAG
>JAASFZ010000232.1:0-24779 GCA_023334075.1 Globisporangium nunn | reverse complement strand
GCGCTCTCCAAAGGCACTAGCAATCAGAGCTCTGAAAGCCGAAGTTGGACGTTGACTTGGGTTATTTGCCGCCGGTGTGTGTGACCCCTGCGTTGCGCATACACTCGCGATCAACAGCGTCGTTCCAACAGAGCGACGCTGCAAGAAATGGCGAATCGGCTCAAGCGACCTCTGTCGACGAAGTACAGTAGGAGTAGCTCCAGGCTAGTCGAAGCTAACCTCCAACGGCGAATGTGTGACAGAGGCGCCTTTCTTGTCCGTTAAGCACTGAGCTTCACTCACAAGCATTTTCGCGCTGGCAAACGCCCGCATGCATTCGGCATTGGCCACTTGCCTACCTGGGCTGCTGCTCTCTGTCGGCTCGGACACAGAGGTCGATTGACCTTGTGACTGCCTGTCGCCGTGGTCTGCAGCTCTCGCGCGAGACATCGGAGGACCTGGATGAGGCTCCCGCTTCTTGGTGCGCACGTCCGCGGGAGGCCGAAGGATGCAATCGGGCGAGGCCAAGAAGAAGAAAACGAAAAACGACGTGGAACAGCGTTCCGTGCGAGGTGTCAGCGCGTCACATTTGGTGGTCGCTCGCAGCCTGGAAGCATCGTAGTGACGAAAACAAGGGAGCTGACTCAAACAAAAGCGCGATCTTTCTAAAATGCAAAGTGGCAGCGAGAAGAAACTGAAAGGTGTTCTGGTGGTGGTGGTGGTGGTGGTAATGGTAATGGTAATGGTAATGGTAATGGTTATCGGAGTAGTTTCTCGTAGAAAGGGGCCTGCCAGCATATATGTGCGAGCAATAGCAGCCAAAGCCGCAGCCGCAGCCGCAGCGCCAAATGCAGCAGCGATAGTAGCAGCGATAGCAGCAGCAATAGCAGCAGCAATAGCAGCAGTAAACTAGCCGCTATTGGCAAACACCTCGGTTTGCGCTCGACTGCTAACGCTACAAAATCGATTTGTAGCCCCATACTGTATCGCAGTCGTTTCGCACGCACGTTTTCCAATTTCCCCCTTTCTCTCTCTCTCTCTTTCTTTCTTTCCCGCCATTTTCGACAGTAGTAGTGAAGAAACCCAGTGCTCATTTTCAGAATGCGATCTCCAAGCGCCGCCGCCCTCAATCTTCCTCAGTCGTGAATCCGCCGCTCGCTGCACAAGTCGCGCAAGTCGCCCGCCTGCGTCTTCCGCATCGTCCACCCGTGCCGCCCCTCTGCTTGCCCGGATGATGCTCGCGCAGCACACGCCCGCGCTCTCCCCCGGCCGCCGACGGCCGCCCGCCGACGCCGCGCTCGACCTCGAGGCGCTCGTGCTCGCGGCGGGCTCCGACTACGAGGACGCCTGGCGCTCGAGCAGCAGCAGCAGCTACCCGCACGGGACATTTGGCGGCAGCGGCTCAGGGCTCCCTCTCGTGTGCAGCAACTGCGGCGTGTCATTCTTCTCGCTGCTCGTGGCGGACGACGAGCTCGAGTGCTACTGCTCGGGCGAGTGCAAGTGGAGTGTCGTCATGTACCGCGAAATGGACCGCCGCGTGCGCGCGCTGCGGCGGCATGTGCGTGCGGCAGCAGCAGCCAAACCTCCAGCTAAGTTCAACTCGCCCGCAGCAACTGCTGTGCCCGCGACTGCAACTGCGGCCAACTCGTCCACCGGCTCGGCGCGCTCCTCAATGACATGGGACTCGACTGCCTCGACCGACTCGGAGGGGAGCTATGACAGCTGTTCGCCACTCCTGGACGACGTGATATCGTGTCGCTGAGTGCGTGCGTGCGCCGCCATCGGCTGCTATTTATCCGTCAGAGACGCGCGCGGTTGACGAGCTTTTTCAAGCAAGCTAGCACGGAGACGCGCGTACTTGCAGGCGGTCTCTCGTAACGGAGCGAGCTGCCAGGAGAAACGTGGTCTACGCCAAAAAACGTTGCTCCGGCGGATCCCTCGCGGGAGGTCGACTGCTGTGCGCGTGCGCTCTGCTGGCTTCGCGCGAGCAGAGAACGCTTGCGCCGCGCGACGGCTATGTGTCAGTCTCTCCTTATCATTCTGCTTATCCGGACCGGAGCGCTCTCCTTCCTGCTGCTACTGCTATTGCTGATGTACAAGTGTCGTCGTTATCTAATTGTGGCCATTGCCACACAAAGTGTCTTTAAGATCACCAAGAGCATCCATCCATTCATCCGTCTGATCGTCTTCTTCCTGTCGTTTCCTGCCAAGATGAGCTATGTTCGTCAGGACGCTCTCATGCTTCAAGCCACTTGACGCCGCACACAAGCACGCACATTCGCGCGTTGTTTTCAACGCTGCGGCCACACAACTCGCCACGGCATTCGCCTGATATGTACACAACATCCTCCGAGCTCAGCTCTCAACTTGAGGGATTCGTTCGTGATTGTTAACGCCGACAGCGTGTGGAAGAGGTTCGTAGGCGGAGTCTGCTGCGAGTTCCGCCGACCTCTCTTCATGACGAGAGGGAAAGCAGAAGTGCTCACGCTCGCTCTCAATGGCTGTTCTCCCGCCTCCCCACCCGCGTGTGTCTGTCTGTCTGTCTGCCAGAGACTCCGCCTAGTCCTCGTCTTCGTCGTCGTCGTCCATCTCGTCGTCCTTGATGGACTGAATCGCCCACTCGTTCGCCTCGTCGCGGAGGTTGTCCGGCACGAGGTGGTGCTGCCACTTGGTCTCCTCCGAGATCCAGCTCAGCTCCAGCTCAAACGGGTGTCGCACCTCGTCGTGGAGCGTGTGCAGGCTGTTGAGTGGGCGGATTAGCGAAGCGTTGTGCAGTATTTGCGCGCGCGTACACACACACACACACACACACACGCAAGAGAAAGCCAATAGCGTCAGAACATAGCAGCACCAACTACCTACGACAAACACTTCCAGAACGCGTCTCGTCTCACATCTTGGCGACGTATTTCATCGCCTCGCGGCACGTCATGTCGAAGAGCTTGTACTTCTCGATCTCTGTCTTCGCGGCCTGCTGGCCCTTGCCGATCGAGCAGCCGCGGTAGCTCTGCGTATGCATCGCAACATTGTTAACCTTGCAATAAACCCACGAGTCCGAAGCCCCCGCGCACACACGTACGTAGGTGACGCCCGACGGCTCGACCATGTACAGGCTCGGCTTCTTCTCGTCCGCGTCGTAGCCGGCAAGCATGATCGCCGTGCCGAACGGGCGGATGGAGCCGTAGAGCGTGTAGTAGTGCACATACTGCCCCATGCGGTCCGCGAGCACGTGCGGCGGGATAGGGCTCCCGTAGTTCTTCTTGAAGCTCAGCGCCTCCTCGCGCGCGCGGTTCACGAGCTGGCGGCCGTCAGCCACAAGCCCCGCCATCGACTGTTGGCAATCGTCATAGCTCTCTCTGTCAGCACATCCCCAGCAAGCCCCCAACGCCACTCTTTGAGTATTTGCGCACCAGGCCGACGTGGCGGTCGATCGCGTACACGCGGCGGTGCGTGCCCGGCACGAGCATCTTGGAAAGCAGCGTCTTCTCGACGCCCATGATCACGCCATCCGTGCACTTGATGCCGATCGCCGTGCTGCACGTGACAGGTTTCGTCGCGGTGGTCGTAAGTTCCCGTAACTAATCGTCTCACACTCCCGCATAGAGCGAAAGAGACACACCCGCTGTTCTCCACCGCCTTCTTCGCGTATTCGACCTGGAAGATGCGGCCGTCGGGCGAGAACGTGCCCGCCGACAAGTCGTACTATGCATATGCAATCCCCCCACACTAGTCGTGAGCTTTCTGGCGCTTCCTTTTTGCTGTCTGCGCTCAGCGAGAACGTACTCCTGCACCGGTGCTGCTCATGCTGCTTGCTGCTCCCACCGACACACAGGTAGGCGGAGGTGTGAGCTCAAAAGATCCGGCATCGGATGCGAACTTAACGCCGCTAAACGCATGGAAAAGGAGCGAAGGAGGCGCTGGCGGCGTCTAGACACGCATGCGCGACTCCTTCCTTCGCCCCCAGGCGCACTTAGGCTGCCGGCCACTCGGCGTCACATGCGCACCTTGCCGCTCTGCTGCTGCTGCTGCTGCTGCTTCTCCGTAGGTCGTCGTCGAAGGGCGAATAGGAGAGCAGGCAAAATCTTTGCCCCCTTTTTGGATATCACTCGATATTTAGAGTTTTCCGAATTGGCATATTTGTCAAAGTCGCGCTTTCTTCACTATCGCGCTGGGACCTCCCAGTTACCCCCCACAAAAAATAGCCATGTAACGTTAGTTCGCTCACTCGCCAAAAATTCTTTTACCGAGCAGGTCACCGCGCACGCCGCCAGCGCAGAGATGGCGATCTACTACTGCCTCGTGGCGAACAGGCACTGCGCGCTCGCGGAGTGCAGCAACGGCGGCGACCGCAAGATGGCGGAGGTGGCGCAGCGGCTGCTCAAGAAGCTGAGCTTCGACGAGGCGGCCGTGGAGACCGTGGCTTGCGACGGCCGCTCCTACAGCTACCGCGTCGAGGACGAGATCGTGTACGTGTGCGTGACGGACGAGGCCTTCGGCAAGAGGTGCGTGCGCGCTTCTGTGAGTCGAGAGCCTGTATGCGAGAGAGTGTGCGCTAAGCTGACGGACGGACGGACGGACGGACTCGCGAGCAGCTCGGCTGCGCTCTTCCTGCGGCACATCAACCAGCTCTTCGACAATGAGTTCGGTATCCGCGGCAAAGCCACCAAGCTCAAGCTCGACCTGAATCGCGACTTCGCGCCGACGCTCAAGAAGCAGATGGTCGGTTGGCTCTTGCGCTACAGTGTGTTAAGTTACGAGAGCACACAGACTGACACGTCGATTCGATATGCGTGCGAGTAGGAGACGTACTCATCCGCAGCAGGCGCAGAGAAGCTCCAGGCGCTGAAGAAGGACCTGGACAGCGTCAAGGACAACGTGCAGCAGAATATCAGTGCGTCTGCTACTGGAGAAGCACGGTGTAGAGTAGACTGGGGAGGGACTCACGTCTGCGCGGCGATGTGGTTCGTTCAGGCAAGGTGCTCGAGCGTGGAGACAAGATCGAGCTGCTGGTGGACAAGTCAGAGCAGCTGAGGTGGGATTCTATGTGCTGCGCGCTCGGCAGAGCTGGTGAGAATCAGAACCTGATTCCATGTGCTGGTGTGAATGAGGCAGCTCCCAGTCGGCGGCGTTCGCGCAGACGAGTCGAAGTCTGCGCCGTCACCTGTGGCTTCAGAACGTCAAGATGACAATTGCGATTGGCGTCGCAGTCGCCGTACGTCGACTGCTTCCTTACGCAGAGGTCGACGGTGGTGCTAACAGAGAGATTCTGTGTGATCTATGCACTTGCTTTTGGTGTGTGCAGATCGTCCTCCTCCTGCTCTTCCTGTACGTCAAGAAGAAGGTCGCATAGGATGCCCGGAGGTGGCAGATCAATTATTGGCTTACGATTCTCGCGCCGGGAGTCTTCCGTCACATGTCGTCTTCGTTCCTCCCTTCATTCATTCACTTCGTCCGAATCGCTTGTCTATCCATTCTGTCCGCTATGAATGCTAACGAGCCTTCGCTCCTCTAAACTACCATTCTAATCTCTCTTCTTTAGGTTCTCGCGAACGCGCGAGGACAGCAGCAGCCGCGCACCGCACAAGGTTGAGAGTGCGAGCACGGCGCTGCAGCTGCCAAAGAGCTGGGTGTGACTCAGGTGGTTCGTGCCGCCAGTACCGAGCACGACGAGGATGTTCGTGGGCAGGCGGAAGTGACCGAGCGTATTGCTGAGTCCGTCGGCGGGGAAGTAGCGGCTCCGCAGCGTCGCGCAGCACGGAGCAAACGCACCGATCGCGACCTGGCTCACACACATGCATACATACAGCGAGCAGGGCGGGGATGACAACGAGGTTCTTCACCTGGCCACCAAGACCTCGATCGCACACATTCCAAATATCGCACCTCAAACGCGAAGAACGCGGCGAGGATCCACAAGTACGAGCTCGTGAGTGTCGGGATTGTTATCGCTGCGACGGAGATCGCGCACAGGAGACAGACGAGAAGCTCCTCGCGCACCCTGCCGCTGACTTGCTCGAAGAGCTTGCCGCCGATTGCCATGCACAGCATGAAACTCGAGAAGACAAGGCCACTCGGGAGGTTCCCGGAAGGCACCACTGCTTCCAGGGTCGGGTACCACAAGAAGACTGCGAGAGAACCCACACGCGGACAGCGAAGAAGTCAGTATGTCCTCTACATACGCTACCAACACACCGCAAAATGCTTATGCTCGCCGTACCGAAGACATACATCGCTCCATCGAAGAGCGAGTAGCACAGTCCGAGCGCGACGGCTTCGGTGCTGAGTTGGGTAGATCCTGACGTCGTGATCGAATGCGTCGGCGCTATAGGAGCGGCGGATGGCAGCCCGTAGTTCTCCGGCCAAGAGTACACGAAGACGGCAGCAACTATTGTGACCACCACAGCGAGCCGGAACGGACCGATCTCCCCGAACTCGTCCGCTGCGGCCTGCGAAGCGAACCCCGCGAGCACAGCGAGGACGCCGTTGCCCTCGGACGCGATCGCGAAAGTCTTGGAGATCAGCTCCTCGTCGAAGCCTGTGCGTTTGTCCAATGTGAAGTCAGCGACATGTGGTGGTCTCCTAGGCTGTGATCAAGCGTACATATATACACACAGACAGACCTCGAGCACGGTGCTCCGTGACCATCCAGCTCTCAAACGCGGAGAAGAGCAGCGACGTGGAGATCCCGCCGAGCACGCGGCCGACGAGCAGCAGTCTCATGTCCGGCACGTTCTCGAGCAAGTTGATCACGATCTGCCAGCCGCCTCCCAAGGTGTCGTCAGCTTCTAGGAGCCCAACTGCTCAATGTGCAAACGCTCTAGTGACGACATCACCTCCAGTGCGCAGTATGCGAGACACGCGTTGCGCCGCCCGTAGCGGTCGACGGCGGCGCCGACCCAGTTGCCGCAGACCGCGGACGACAGGAAGCCCGTGAGGAAGAGCGCGCTCACGTCCACGCCGTAGCTCTACGCCAGCAGGAGGTTAACGACTCCGACGACCCGACTCAGATACGTGCACCTGCATTCACGTACTTGGTAGAGACTGTACATGTGCGTGCCCTGCAGCCAGTCGGCGAACATGACGAGGAAGTAGACGCCGAGGTACTGGAGTCGGAAGCGCGTGAACGCGGCCGAGTGCTTGCGCGCCGCTTCCGCCTGCTGCTTCGCGTGCGCGGCGCTGCTCGAGACGAGGCGGTCGGCAGTGTGCAGCGCGAGAAGCGCCGCCAGCAGCGCCGCGCAGGACGCGGTCGCCCAGAGCGGCCAGGCTGTCACCATGTCAGCAGCAGCAGCAGATCCCACACGTGTGCATCTGAGCGAAGAGTCGGAATATCTGAGTCTCGAGGAGACTCAGAAGGTTCCGAATCTGCGTATTTTCTGAGCTGCGCACCTGTTCGCCATTCGCCAGCCATTTTCAGGCTTATCTGGTCGACGAAGGAAGCGATGGAGGTGCTGAGCGTTAAGACGGTCAGCGAGAAGGACGCGGCGAAGCTGCTGCACCAGTTCGTGGACGCCAAGGAGAGCGAGGAGAACGCAGATCTCATGGTGCGGTTCGCTTACGTGTTTCGGTCTCGTTCGTAGCAGCGGTGGTGGCGCGAGTGAGATAGCTAAAAGCTGACGGACTCGTTGGCCTGCATAGATGAACGACGAGGTCAAGTTCCAGTTAGCGCAGGTGCTCGAACACCTCGAGGGCAAGCAGAAGAAGAAGACGAGTACGAAGAAGACACTGTTGCTGGCAGCGGACGACGAGGAGCCGGAGGACGACGAGTGACGCACCGCATAATAGACCCTCGAATTACTTGTGTGTATACGACGCCCGTGCGGACGATTGTCCACCACTGAGCGAAGAGAAGCGTGTGCTGCACGCGCACGCTTTGCTACGCGTAGAAGCGTCGCTCGCGCTCGACACTCGTGCTCGTTGACTGGGAACGCTGGCAGCGGCCACTTGCGGCTTGGCGTCCAGCGCGTACATGCTCGAACGAGCCGCTCAACGCCGATCCTCTACTGTTGCATGCTTGTTCCTCAAGCAGCAGAGAGGTCACATACACGACCCTACAGCTCCTTTGTGAGCAACGGAAGGTGCAGCCATATCGTATTGTGCTGCTGCTCGATGATCGCAAGAGATCCGAACATCATCCTGCAAGTTGCTCGTCACAAGTCACAGAATTCGACACGTCCAGCGTAACAAGGTTAGCATTGTCGAATACTTCTGACTGCAAACGAGTCAGAATCCGAGTGACTCACTTGGACGGGATGCCCCACAGAAAGCGCTGCCGCGAGTAAGTAGAGCGCGAGCAAGACCAAGAAGCTCGAGCGGGTCTACAAGACGTGCAGTGCCGTGTTCAAGGAGCGAGACAAGTCTCAGGTGGAGGACAAGACGTGGGCCGACGACTTCGTGAACAAAGTCATTGGCCGCACGTGGGAGGAGATCAAGCGACAGCAACCTTCGTCGCGACAGAGCTCAGTTGTCTAAGCAGTGAGTTTGAGGTGCACTGCAAGATCCTAAGGACTGCTCACTGCAGCTGGTGGAGAGGACCACCAGAGTCTCCACGTTGAGTTGAGTTGAGTTTGTGTAAGCTATCAATCGTAAGTCAGTGACGATCTTGTTCAGTCGAAGCACCCAAACGAGATGTTTGCCATCGCCACCGTGGGCTTCTGCTTGAGCGTCGCGAGCCGTTCGCGGTACTGGAGGCCATAGTTGATCTGCTCCTTGACCTTCGGCTGTAGCTCCGGGGGCGTCGGCGGCTTGATCGACAGCTTCTGGCTCGAGTGCCCGAGCATAAGGCGGTGCGCCGCCGCGATCTGCGTCGGACCTGGCACGGCAAGCGGCCGCTTCTCGCCGCCTGCAAGCCACTTGGCCTTGTCGGTACCTGTGAAGCCGAAACAGTCGCGACCTCCTCCTGCTAGATCTTTCTTCTGCGCACCTTTGAGTGGCGGGAGACCTCCGTCACCACCGCCTCCTTCGGCCTTGCGGTGCTGCAACGGCGCTGAGAAGCGCATCTGCTGCTCGTTCATGTGTTGCTGCGAAGCCTCAAGCATCTTGCGGTACTTGCAGTGTGCCAGCAGGTCGGGAGACGTTGTCGATGGATACAGCACGATGAAGTCCTCAAGCTGTTCCTGCTCATCATTTCTCGGAGAGATCAACGATGACAGCGACTGAGTGGGGTGTGACGTAGTCTCCGGGCCACTTGACGACGCCGACACGAGGGATTTCGAGACGAAGTCGCGGATGGACTTGCCATACTTGAGCCGCAGGCTACGGTCCAGCTCCTCCTGCGCGCCACCATACTTGGCCACGATCTTGTCGAGGTCTTGGAGGCGACTCGGGTTAAATGCTCTGTAGTATCCCGTCAGCGCATCCCGCAGGTCTTCGACACTAAGAGCCAGGTACTCTTCGCTCGACTCAAAAGCCTCAAACGAGCTGCAATCCTGCTCTGGTTCCTGCTGTTGGTGCTGTTGCTCCTTGGGGATACGGATGTCCGGAAGGTGATTGTCGTCGTTGCTCTGATTGTTATTGCTTCTACCACTGCTGCCAGCTCCAACGGAAGCTGTTGCGCCGTACAGTCGCGCTTGCGTGGAGCGCGCTTGCTCGGCATCGTAGCGCTCTTTATCGTCCGCAGAGATCTTGAGGATGTCAAACGTCTGCGAAATGAGCCGTTCCTTGATATTCCAGTCGAGCGGCGAATCGCACCCGAAGCTCGGCAAGTGGTTCACTTCTAGCAGCCATGGCTTTAGGCTCTCGTCCACGAGCACGTCCATACCCAGGATCGAGAACGATGACGAGGATGTTGATGCACTGGAGATTTCTGCTGCTGCGGTGCTGCTTGTCGTTGAGTGGCTTGCAGACGACGGCCGGAGACCTCCATCATGCGCGCTACCTCCAGAAAAGTGGGAAGATCCTCCTGGCGGCGCCGAGCAGACCGACTTGCGCAGGTTCTTAGCAAATGTCGACCGGTACTCCTGCGCGAGCAGTGGCTGCACAGCCAGGATCGACTTGAGGCAAATGTCTCCGATCTTGTCCCAGAGCGCGTCCACACGCTGCTCGTCGAAGGACTCCTTCAGCCACGCGAAGAACCAGCGTAACGAACGCTTGCTGCCGCTGCCGTCTGCGGCGGCGTCCTTGTTGAGCTCAAAGTTGTTTGCGTGCTTGTTGACGGCGTAGTTCGTCAGGTGCATGAAGCGCTGTTCCATGTTTTCAGCGTTCGGCGTGACATAGTCCGCTGTGCACATGCGCACGAGTCCGTCTTTGAAGAGGTACACACGCAGCGGGCTGCAGGATGTGACGAGCACGTAAATGCGCAGATCGAATTTCTTCCCAGCGATGAGCAGCGGCCGTGCGATGTATTGTTGCGCCACGAGCACATCCGTGCGGCTGATCTGGTTCAGGTTGCGCGTAAGAAACACACCGCGACCTTGGCAGGAATGGTCAGGCTTGACGATGAACGTCTTGTAGCTGACGCCGTCGGCGTTGAAGTGCGTCTGGAAGTCGTGCATATCGAACGGCAGGATCCAAGTGCGCGGGCAGAAATCGAACTCGTCCGGGAAGAGCTTCTTCATGCGCTCGAAGTTGCGCGCGAGCTTGGACTTGCGCGCCAGGTTGGACATGCCCGGGAAGTGGTTCACCTTCTGGTACGGCAACAGGATCTTGAACGTGTTGAGGAAGTCCGGCACGTCGATCCAGTGCACGTTGCAGGCGGCGATGCCCGCGCGGTCGTTCTCATCCGTGACCATGACCCAGCCTCGGTCGCGCGCGATCTTGCGCACGACCTCGTACTTGCAGAGCGTCATGTTGATGCGCACTTTCTTCTCCTTCTTGCGCGGCCGCTTGCTATTCTCCATTGTTGCTACTTCGCACCTCCCCACTTGTTCTTTGCGGATGTGTGGTGATTCCTTTACAGGATGGCGGACGTACGCACGAGCGCTTCCCTCACGCGTCTGAAGTTGCTCCTTGGGCTTTGCCACCACCACTTCCTTCTCCTCCTCCTCCTCTTCTTCCTCCTCCTGCGATGCATCTTTCGAGTTACATTGCCATGTTGAGCTAATTCAGTCGAGCATCTCATCCCTGCTATTTTAGCAGGGAACTCTACTCACAGAATCGCTGAAGCGCTTGTCGAGCTGTTCAACACGGATGTGCGAAAGTTGATGAGGAATGGCGTCAGATTTACCAAAGTAGCTGTGATATCGTTACTCCAATTTGCACAAGTGTAACCTGGAACTCGTTCGCGATCCGCCTGAACAATACAGTATTGAAGCATACAAATTGCAGCGTCTTGGAGGCGCTTTGATACCATGTATCGCAGGCATACACTTGTCGAAGTCAAGAGCATAACCCGTCAATGAGAGCATAGGCATCG
This sequence comes from Globisporangium nunn, assembly GCA_023334075.1. NCBI lineage: Eukaryota > Oomycota > Peronosporomycetes > Pythiales > Pythiaceae > Globisporangium > Globisporangium nunn. The sequence continues at coordinate 13,450 of JAASFZ010000232.1, read as the reverse complement.
AGATTGACAGAGTTTCGCCAGGTCGCGAACTTGCAACCGCAGATGGTTCAGCCAAGGCATCGATGTCTGTTATCGAAGTCAACTGCGAATGAACATCTCGTGCGGTGGTTATCACTACCGCACACCACAGACATAGGCCGAGCTCACACCGACGCATCCACTTTTCAAAGCGAGTTTGGGTTATACAAAAGGAAGCCAAGATGTCGTTTTTGGACAGCAGTCAGTGGTCACGGCTTCTAGCTTCGTGCACCCATGTGAACTGGAGTGTGAAATCGTTCCCTGCGTGGCAACGTCAGTCAGAACGAATAGGTAGGGCAAGCGTGCATCACTATGAACCAGCCAAAGAAGCGCACCGTAGTGTGTCAGCGTGAAGCTCAACACGACGATGGTCCAGCTGACGAAAATCCCTTGCAGAATTGACCACTCTGTCGTCAGGACGAACCCGAGCTGATGCACTGCTGACACATTGAATTTCTTCTTCAAAATCGCATGGAAGTACAAGAGCGAGCCGAACTCGAGCGCCGAGTAGATGAGTATGCTAGCGATTGTCGAGCGGAACTTCTCTTCTGTCAGAGCAGTCATCCCGGGATAGTACTTTGCGCTCGGTAGGTAATGAAGGACGCTCATCGAGGCACCGTAGACCAGCGGGATGGCAGTCTCGACAAACTCGACGAGTAGTACGCGCTCACAATGCCAGAGCAGCTCGAGCGTACTTTCCACGATCACTGTTCGCTTGAATTTTGATTCCGACGAGAGCGTCAGACGTCGTTCTGGAGTCACCTGAACATTCGTGAAGTTCGGTGGCTGCGGGACGATAGATGTCACCTTTGTCGGCACGGGTGGGTAAGCTGTCGTTGGAGCAACACGTCGAGAGTTCTTTCTCGAGTCCGATGACCGAGTCTTCGGTTGTTGGTTTTCTTGCTCCATGCGGATTCTTTGGAGGTACGCAGCGGTTTCTTGCATTAGTTGCATTGGTTTCCACGACTGCACGCGGAGGTTTGTCAAATCGAGCTGATCTGGCGTAGCCATCGATTCAAAGCAGATCGAAACAACGTCTGCAGTGCCGAAGACACTATGAGCAACCCCGGGGATGTCTCGCGTACTTTGCATTAGCTGCCACAGCGAGAACACATTTTGGACAGCGTCGACGATGATGATACCGGCGGTCGTCGCGTGCGAGGAGGAGGTCTGCATGCACTTGGCTTGGAAGAGCGCGTTGAACATGTCGACGGCGACAGCGACGACAAAGACAGTGTCTTCCAAGTCTCGGACGATGGCGATCGTGAGTTTCTTCAGCACGAATTTGATGACCGGAAGCAGGAAAAGAAAGGTAAACTGGCTCGCGCCATGTAGCGACTGGAAGACCGTGCTGTAGAGTGGATAGATCACAAGGAAAGTCGAGATGAGATTGATGTAGTTGTTGAATCTTGTAAGCTGCATCTTGATTTCAGGCAGTTGTGCGAACCGCTGCTTGCCGATCGTCACTGCGGTTGTTCCGAACAGCGCCAACGACCACGGCGGGTTACACAGCACCATCAAGAACGGCACTGGGAAGACCCAGTACTTCCCAATCAGTACGCCAGCAACTGTGAATACGCCTGCAGCGACTGCACTGATCACAATGCAGCTTCTCCTGGTCAGCGCCGCTGCAGGAACGAGACATTGCATCTGGAACATGACACCGACAGTCAGCCCGAACGTGCCGACGGCCGCTCGGCACCAAAACATCGAGTTCTTGTCCCATCCTTGCGAAGGGTCTTGCAGCGGAAGCGCGTCGAGCCCCACAATTACGGCGAGAGACGGCAGCAATGAGAACAGGTACACGAGCAGCACGCGCGCGAGTGGCGTTTGGTCGCAGTATTCGTGGAGCGCGCTCATGCGTTCGAGAGAGTATCGTCCGCGAGTTCCAGCCACGTTCACGCGTCCCCAGAGCAGGTGAAGCGCGGTGCACAGAGACCGCATTGCCAACAGTCGTCCAAGACAGACACCGAAGTCGACAGTATACAAGAATACGAATATCAAGCCACCAGAAACGTTGCGCGACAGACGACCATCACAATGTGAAGATGCTATGTAGAGCAGATATCAAACGAGTTTCCTTCACACGGAGCAGCTTAACCGCTTGCCAAATGCATGATAGATGCGCAAAACTTTGCTCGCTTGCCTACCCCACTCACAGCGCGCTGCGGATGATGGTCTTGAACTCGGGCTTGAGCGAGGCGCCGCCGACGAGGAAGCCATCGACGTCCTCGAGTGCGATGAGCTCGGCGCAGTTCTTGGCGGTCACCGAGCCACCGTAGATAATGCGCACTTTCTGCGCAACGGCGCTCGAGACGTTGGTCGCGATCCACTGGCGCAGCTGCTTGTGGGCCTCCTGCGCCTGCGCGGGCGTGGCCACGACACCCGTGCCGATCGCCCACACGGGCTCGTACGCGACCACGACGCGGTCCCAGTCCTGCTCGCGGATGCGGCTCGCGAGCGCACGCGTCTGGCGCGTGATGACCTCGATCGTCTGCCCGGCGTTGCGCTGCTCGAGCGTCTCGCCGATGCAGAAGATCACACTGAGTCCGAGCCCGAGCGCGCGCTTGGTCTTCTCTGCGACGATCTCGTCGCTCTCCCCATAGTACGCGCGGCGCTCCGAGTGGCCCGTGATCGTCCACTTGAGCCCAAAGTCTGTTTTGTACAGCAGTTCCACGCTCTGTTCGTCAGAATCGAGTTTGTGATATATCGACGCGTTTCATGATGTTCAGGCGCGCACCGAGGAGCTGCTCGGCGGCGATCTCGCCCGTGAAGGCGCCGAGCCCCGTGAGGCTCACGTTCTGCGCGCTGACGTTGACATTTTTAGCGAGAAGATCGCGCGCCATCTGCAGATGCAGCGCTGGCGGCGCCACGACCACATCCACGCGCGCGGCGTCCACGTGCGCGTCGTTGAGCAGCGAGATGAGCTCGCGCACGGACGCCTCCGAGCCGTTCTTTCGTATCAAGCACACGCGAGCAGGGTTAAGAAGGGATCGATACCAAGCGAGGAGAGGGGGGTGGGTGGGTGGGTGGTGGCATTGATTGCCTGCCACGCACGCATTTCCAGTTGCCGCCAATGAGATACTTGCGTCCGCCGGCCATCGGTATCAAGATGCGCTTGCTTGGAAGGTGAAGTTATGTGACTGTGTGAGACTCGAATACAGCTGCTCTTGTAAAGGGTACAAATCCGCTCTTGTAAATCGAAGTTCAACGTGTTGACAATACAATGACTTGGCAAGCACATGTCGACGACGAGCAGGTGGCAAGATCGTTTGATAGCGAGCGATAATAATGACATGATTCTCAGTCGCTGATGTCGATGACTTCGGGCTCGACGAGTCTTCGTTTCCTGGATTTCAGAGCCTTGGTCGGATGCCGGAGAGGTTGGTCTTCTACTTTGTCTTTGACGTCGTCGTCGTTGCCCTCGTTCTCGAGGTTCATGCAGCCATTGCTCCCGGCTTTCGATCTCAGCTGCTTCATCAACACACGAACGTGGCTGTTCTCGAGACGCCGATATGACGGTCCGATCGCAAAGTAGCAGATCGTATTGTACGCTGTGTAGCTGATCTCAGGCTGGAGAATGTTCCTGGGCTCGGCAGCATCGTCAGAACAGCTAGCTTCAAAGACCAACAACCATTGCATGGCATCTGCACATGTGCACGCACTTGATCAGGAGGTGGATGATAAGCCGGTCGCACTGATCGCGCGAAGTCGTTAAGAGAGGAGGCTCCAAGTGTCCCCATTCTTGCGAGAACTTCTTCGTCTTGAGCTCGTCCACAAGCTGCTTCAGCGTCAGTCGCCTTTCCCTATGTCCACCCACCCACACAAGCCACCCAGGTAAGTTCATCAAACGTCCGAGCGCGAATTTCACAACATGCTATCCCGTACATGCGCTTCGCGTCGATGATGATGCTCGCAATCGCCTTCGCGTGCTCCGAGTAGTCAAGTTCAGCGAACTCGCTGCCTCCCTGCTTGCAGTTGTCGCACATACTCTGGCACATTTCAGTCGGATCGAAGCTCTCTCTGCAGAGAGAGACGTTTGGTTAGTGGTGTTCAATCCCTCCGTTTCTCGTTCTTTCTACCTCGACAATCAAACGTACTCAAAGTATTTTGCCATGATCCCGTGTCTGCAGCGCTCCTGGTCCTCACTGTACTCGATCATCAGCCGTAGGTTCCGCATCCCGCCGGTCTCAGCATGCACGATGTTGCAGACGCGAATCACATCGGAAGCTCGATACATCAGGACACACCGCGCCGGCTCGCCATCTCGCCCAGCACGTCCCGATTCCTGGTAGTACCCTTCCATCGACTACAGTTGTAATCGGCAGTAAGCGGACCATAGCATAGGAGCCAATTCGATAGCACCACCATAAGACATGTGTACCTTCGAGAGAGTGTAGTGGATGACGAAGCGCACATCCGGCTTGTTGATGCCCAGCCCAAACGCGATCGTCGCGACAACGACCTGGAGACGATTGTGTACCCACGCGTGGTGGGTCTGTTCCTTGTCCTCCATGTACGCGTGGTAGCCAGAGGCGCGCACACCGTTCTTCCGGAGCTCGCTCGTCACCTGCTCCGTCTCCTTGCGCGTCAGACAGTAGATGATGCCAGTGTCGCTCGGCGAGAACGACTTGACCAACGACACAAGGCTGGTCATCGCCGTCTCTTCTCGCGCTGGCTTTGCTACCACCTGCATCAAGCCACAAACAGAGTATCTTAGATGCATGTGCCACTTCATAAAGGTGACAGTACTCGAACGCACTCGTACCTCGTAGAACAGGTTCTTCCGGAAGAACGAGGTGTGGAAAAAAACGCATCGCGGGATCTCCAGGATGGACTTGACGTCCGACACCAGGTGCGACGTCGCCGTCGCGGTGAGGGCGAGGATGGGCACACTCGGGAACTGCCGCTTTAAGATGCCGAGCTTCGAGTAGTCCTGCGCGCCACCGAGCAGCCCGTGTCTGTCAGCTGGTCGCCATTCGCACCTCTCACACAAATTAAGACGTACACTTCGGAAGTCGTGGCCCCACTGGCTGCAGCAGTGCGCCTCGTCGATGACGAACCGCAGCAGGCGGCCGCTCTGGTATGCTTTCTCAAGCCGCGACATGAGCAGCTTGCTTTTGATCACCTTCTCCGGGGTCACGAACAGGATTTGGACTTTGCTCTGCGGGTCCAACAGCTCCTTGTAAATCGCTGACGCCTCCTGCCGCGACTGGTCACCGCACATCTGGCGCGCAGCTCCGTCGCCTGCGATCGCGTTGAAGAGCATCACCTGGATGCCGCACGAGAGTCGGCGTTAGTGTTCGCATATCGTTAAGAGCACAGGTACATGAGATGCATATTATGGCACCGCACTTGATCCTGGATGAGCGAGATCAGTGGCGAGACGACGACCGTGAACCCTTCGCCCTTCATTCCGCCACACCACCAAGTCCCTATGAGCTTCGTTCGTCTCTTGTACTATAGAACCCACCGTGTAGCCTGGAGCCTCGCACCTCCTGTAACAGCGCCGGCAGCTGGTAGCAGAGGCTTTTGCCGCCGCCGGAGCGCATGATGACGAACGCGTCGCGCTTGGCGAGCGTCGCGTTGATCACTTCTTCCTGTACAGAGCGGAACGCTGCCAGCCGGAACTACATTTCCAGCAACAAATCAGACCCACTTGCGCGCTCTCTCTTAGAAACCGGTAGCGAGCTTTACAACGCACGCGCTCGTGTAGCAGTGCGCGCACACGTGGCGTCCACGTGCTCGGAGCCGCCCAGTCGACTGGCGGCTCGCTTTTGGTCTCTGCAGCCGCCTCGCTGCCGTCCACGTAGAGCAGCTGCTGTAACTCGCGCCGGCGCTCCTGCAGCGCGCTCTGGCGCGCGAGCAGCTGCTCCAGCTCCTGCGCCACGCTCTCCAGCTCCTGCTCCACGAGCGCGAGCTCCGCCTCCTCGGCTGTGTCGTCTGCCATGACGCAGATGTGATTGTCGTGCAGGCGCAAATGTACCGGTTCGAACTCGAATATAAGCAAATCACACTATTTGCATTTATCTCTTTAAACGGAGGTGCCCGGAGCTGCAAGACAGAGTGACTCGAGGTAGACATCCGTTGTGCAGACACTTAGCACACACGCAGCTGGGCGTCCGGGTAGCCGTGCTTGGCCTTGTACTTGTCGAAAACGCGCACGAGCTCGGCGACGTACTGAGCGTGGACCTTGTCGACGTCTTCGGGCGTCGGGTGCTCAATCTTGTCCACGACGATGGGCTTGCCGAACACCTGCTTGAGCGTCACGCCGTCGTGCGGCCGCAGCGGGTTCCAGAGCGACGCACCGTAGCCCACGAGCAGCGCCACCGACAGCTTCTTGGCGATCAGGCGGCGCAGCGACAGCAGGAACCTGAAAGTAAGGAACGGAGCAGCAGCAGTTCCACACATAGAGCATCAGACATCCCGGGTGATTTGCAGCAAGCAGCAGCGATCTCAGCCAGCGAGCACTCGGACGCACCCCGAGTGCGTGTACAGGTCCGTCTCGCCAAAGTTGTAGCCGGGGACGATCGGCGTGCCGAACTTGAGCGCCAGACGGATGTGCCCCTTGCGCTTCTGCACGTACACCGTGTGGTCGCCGCGTTGCGAGAGCATCTGCTCCATGATGCCGCCCACCAGGATCACGAGGCTCTTGCCGCTGTGCAGCACCTTTTCGGCCACGCGGCGGTCGGCGTTGACGCAGCCGAGCCAGAGCAAGTACTCGCGGAAGACCGGGATGCGGAAGATCACGGACGCGCCGAGGTGATGGCGCGTAGCCATCGGCGAGCGCTCAAGGAACGCTGCAGCAGCACAAGCAGCGAACCCGCGCTCGTCAGCTATCACAGCGGCATCCGCGGGAGACAGGAAGAGCAATGTTTGAATGTCGTACATGGCGTGGACGACCCCTGCATGAGGTTCGCGTGATGCACAGACATGAGTCCGTGTGGGTGCGAGCAGAAAATGTAGCGCTTCGCCGGGTCCACGGGCTCGTCGTACTCGAGCGTCATGGGTATGCTTCCGAGGTGCTCGCTTGCGAACCGCGCGAACGCCGGCCAGTAGCGTGCGCCAGTGTACTCGGCACCGTCCACGTACGACGGCAGGTACAGCGCTACGAGCGCCACAAGCGCCGAACGCACCACGTCCACGCCGAGCGCCACACACGTCGCGAGCGCTGCTGCTGCGAGGGCCAGCGCCGTCATCCACATCCTGTTCGTGGTCATCCTTGCGGTCACTAATGCGAAATTGTGACGACTTTGACAAGCATATTTTTGCCAGTTTTGCACACTCGGCTACAACTGATGCTATGCTCATTAGTATATCTCACCTCCCCCCAAAATGCTTCGAAAAGGTGCGTCGCCAATGAGATATCGACGACTTTGAGATATACGATAGAGTGTGTGTGAGGGCGGGTTTGGGTGCGCGAGGATAAGAAGCGCCATCGTGAATCGATACGGATGTCTGGGATCGTCGTGTACACAAGGAGTGTGCTGTTCGTTGGTGTCGACGGGAGTGAGTACGGTGTGTAGCCCAGTCTGGTCTGTTCGCGGACCGTTTCCGCTCGTGCTGGCCGCAGGTGTCGGAGAGCAACCTCATCGCCGGCTACTGTGTCGTTCGTCTCTTCTACTTCTACTTCGCGGTACGACAAATACGACAAGCGAACGCCCAGTTCGGCCTCTCCGCCAAAGATGTGAGGCTTCCTTGCTGGTATTCTCCTTGCAGACATACTCATGATCGTCTTCATGTACACGACTGCTACTGCTGTTGCACAGAGCGCGTTTAGACATGACATTCCGGGACTTGTGCACCTGTGTGACTTCGAGTCGCCTGGCCTGACGTCGGCCCTGGCGATCGCCACCAAAATCGAGAAGCCGGTCGAGTAGGAGAGGAAATAGGGGGAGTGAAGGAGAAAGTGGATATGGGACAACGACAAGCGTCTCGATGACAGACCACGCACAAGCTAGCTGGCAGCAGCAGGTTCGCTGCGAAGCCATTCGATCATGTCGATGCACTTGCCGCATACCGATTCTGTGTGTGTTTGCATGCTGTATCGCTCTGCCAAACGTATTCTTGGCTTCTCTCTCTCTTTCTCTCTCTCTCTCTCACTCCAACAGATCAAAGCCGTCCCAACCAGTCTGTGCTTCACGAACGGATCGACTGCATTCTTCGATCGACCGCCGTCGTAGATCTCCGGTTTCTCGTTCTCGGTGTCCATGGCGAAGGCATTCGTTAGCATCTTCTGCGTCTCGTGTTCGAGTTGCACTTATGGATCCGTGAAAGTCGACTCGAACTGAAAGTACATCTGCCACGTGCCAGTCCCGTCCGATCCCTCTATCTGTCGTCTCGTTGTAGCTCTCGAGGCGAAGTGCTCCGGGTAGTTCACGTGGAGCCACTCGAAGATCTCGAAGCTGCACTTCCGACCAATCTCTTTCATCACTTCTTCATCGACGCCAACGTCGAGGTGATGCTCCTTCAGATACAGAAACTTCTCGAAGTTGCCACTGCGAGCGGCATTCACCATTGCATATCCAGTGCACCCTTCACTCCGATGCTCGTGCAGCCACTGAAGTACTTCAATTGAGCCTGCTTCGTCCATCGCGTACGTCGTGCAGCCTTCCGTTCGATTCTCGTGCAGCCATTTGACGACGTCGAGATGTCCATTCTCTGCTGCCAAATCCATTGCCTGTTCTGTGCATCCCTCGGGTCGATTCTCATGGAGCCATTGCACGGCATCGAGATGACCATTTTCTGCAGCATAATCCATTGCCCGTGGCGTGCACCCTTCGGTCCGGTGTTGGTGAAGCCACTTGACGATCTCAAAATGACCAATCTCTGCTGCATCATCCATCGCATTTGTTGTGCATCCTTCTGTCCGATTCGCATGCAGCCACTGGACAACCTCGAGGTGGCCGTTTAGAGCAGCTCTGTCCATCGCGTCGGTGCTACACATGCTGTCGGAGATGTTCTCGTGAACCCACTTGATGACGGACAAGTCGCCTGCATCGGCAGCCAGATTGATCCAGTTCACTTTGTTGCTCGTGAGCTGCTGCGTGTGCAGCCACTTAACCATCTCCAGATCGACGCATCTTCGAACATACTCCACTTGCTTCGAGGAGTCGAGGTGGCACCCTTGCTCGACGAGAAGCTTGGCGACTTCGAAGTGTCCATACTTGATAGCATCAATCAACAAAGCTGGATTGTTTGCGATGATCTTGTCGCCAGCCAGATTGCGACGTTCATGTAGGAGCCACCGTACGATCTCAACGTTGCCGCGATACTTCACAGCTTCGCTAAGCAGGCGATCAACAGCTTTCACTGACAAGTACGTCTCCTTCGCTCGCGAGATCAGAAACTGCAGCACACTGAGGGCCCCAAACCTGGCTGTATGGTCCATCATCCCGCTGCTTGGCTGCACGCTCGGATACCGCTCGAACAGCCACTGCAACACGCGAAGTCTGCCAAGTTTCGCTGCTTCCATCATCACCTTCACAGGCACAACGCGCGGACAATACTCGCAGCAGATCCAGCGCACGATCTCTACATCGTCCCCATCATCATCATCACTTGATCTGCGAATCGAAGCGACGAGGGCCTTCGACGCGAGATACGCGCGGTAGAGCGGATCCATCGGACGTGTCGACCTGGAAGCTTCGACGACCGCTTCATGTGTTGCGAGTCGCCTGAGCATCCGGAGTCCGAATCCTCTCTCGCACGCTCGCTCGATACTCCATCGTGTAGGAGTCGCAACGTCCAGGAACGAACTGATGAGAGAGACGACGTGCGGCAGATCCTCCAGTTCGGCACTGCAGCAGCGGAGCACGACAGCGACGCTTGTAAGTGGACCCAACTGCTGGCGCTCGGAAGCAGCAGGATGCGGCGTCATGAAGGCTGGAACACCCCAAGTTGATCAACTGAGGGAGAAAATCAGCAATGGGTCCAGTGAAAAATCGCGAGGGTGCAACGAATATCCTGACAAAAGAAATCGTGACAGTCAGGTGCAAGTTGTGACCGAGTGAGAGAACCGCACACTCGCGTTGCTCCGATGTGGACACGACCGCTTTGGCGTCTACTTGCTTGTTTGTTATCTCCCTGCCAGCACGTTCGCGACTCCTGTGGAACGCGCTGGTATCTGTACCATGGAGGATGTTTGGACTTCTTCATGCCGCTTGCGGTTGCTTGTGGCCTGTAAGAAGCAACTACAATTCTGGACAGGCTGTCCCGTGTCGGCAAGTTCATTGCGGGACATCTTGCGAGATATGTGTTCCACACACAGTCGCCAACTTGTGTATGGCACCCGAACTTGTGTAGCTGGAGTGGACCACACCGCGACATGTGGCGTGCTCTTGCGCGGTGCAGCGGGTCAAGTATACATTGCACACGTCGGGACTTGCACGTGCTTTCGATTTGATGTTGTAGCACCACCTCATCTTCGACTCTCCCTCCATTCAACCTACTTGAAGCTCGACATGTTTTCGGATGTGGCTGCTGATTGGAGACCAGCGTGAAAATGTGATTGTTGAGACGGGTTAATCCGCTTGCTGGTTAATGCTGCAAGTTAAATTGCTTGGTTGCGTGTCAAAACGATGCTTGCGCGTCACTTGGTGTGAACCGCCTCCTCATTCCACAATCCGCTGCGCCATCCGCAAGTCGCCCGCCAATACACCTCCTTCTCTCTCTCGCCCGCTCTCCCAGTTCTTCGCCATGATGAGCAGCAGCGCCGCTGCTGTCAAGTCGTTCAAGATCATGTTCCTCGGCGCGCCGGGAGCTGGGAAGGGCACGTACGCGTCGCGCATCGCACCGATGCTCCATATCCCGACCATCTCCACGGGCGACCTCGTGCGCCACGAGATCAAGACCGGCACACCTCTCGGCGCGCAGATCAAGGTGCGCGCTTTGCCTAGCGATGCGATTTCTCGTGAAGAGAGGAAGGTGCTGACATATGCGAATTGGATCGGTGCTTGCAGGCGTACAACGACCGCGGCGCGCTCGTGCCGGACCGGATCATCCTCGACATGGTATGTGCGTGCATAAGTGCTCGAGTGAATGTGCAGCGTAGAGGTAGCTGCCTGACGCGCGCTCGTGTGGACGTATGTGTGGCGTAGGTGGAGAAGCGTCTGACGCGTGATGACGCCAAGCGCGGGTTCATCTTGGTACATCATTGATGGCGCTGAAGCTAGTGGCTGTGTGGCGAGCATGAGCTTCGCCCTAACCTAACGTACGCACGTGTATTGTGCCTGTAGGATGGCTTCCCGCGCAACGTGCCGCAGGCGGAGGAGTTCCAGAAGGTGCGTTCGGTGTTCGAAAGAGAAAGAGAGCTTAGCGCTCGTCTTTGCGTCCTGGCGGAGACTGTTGCTGACGCTTGTATGCCGCGGCGGTGATGGTGAGTGCAGCTGATGAAGCTGGATCTGGTGGTGAACATTGACTTGCCGCAGTGGATTCTCGCGGAGAAGATCAGCGGCCGCCGGTTCGTCGTCGATTAGTGGATGGCAAGTGCATTGATTGGGATAGGTGTTGGCTGATGTGAGTTGTTGGGGTTCCGATTCTTTCAGAGTGTGCACGAGCTGCGGCTCGGGCTTCAACGTCGCACACATCGACCATGGCGAGTACAACATGCCGCCGCTGCTGCCGAAGGTCGAGGGCGTGTGCGACACGTGCGGCTCATCCTCGCTCGTGCAGCGTCCGGACGACACCGCCGAGATCGTCAAACAGCGGTACGAGGGTTGCACGTCTTGAGTCTGGCGGAGCGTGAGCTGAGGCGAACTAACTAACGGAGGGTGGTCTGGCGCTGCAAAAAAGACTGGAGGTATACAACGATGAGACTGCGCCGCTGATCGACTTCTACACCGCGAGTGGCGTGCTGCGGACGTTCGAGGTGAAGCGGGGGCTCGCAGATCTCGATCAGCTCGTCAACCTCATCAACACCGAGCTCGGAGAATAGAGTTGTCATGGGCGTGGGCGTGTGCACATGTGTGTGTTCTGGCATTCGCACAGTTTTGAGTCCGCACACACATCGACGCACTACATACATACAACATGTACACCCTGAGCCTCGACGGCACCTCCTCTGAGCAAGCTCATTCATTCACTCTATGATCTGACCGAACAAGAACCCTGATGTAGATCCCCATGTGACTGCTCTTTTAGTTGCTGAACGCCGACGTGAAAATCTTCTTGAACGTGCGCGGCAGGTCGGTGGTGTCGAGGCAAACGTGGCCGCGCCCGTGCGGCAGGTCCCGCAGAATGCGCGCGGCTTCGTTCGCGAACGATGCGATGAAGATCGCGTGCGCCTTGACGCTCGGGTCTGCGATGAGCTTCTGGCCGAGGCGTTTGGGCTGGATGTTGTACCGCTCGAGGTTCGCGTCGCTAACAACGAAGACGTAGTAGTCGTCGGCGTCGGCCTCCACGACGTGCTTCACGGCTCGGTCGATCGCCTCCACCGTGTGGTCTCCGCTCATACAGTACTGTGTGTGAGCCACCATCTTCTGCAGAACCTGTGAAAAACACAGACAGAAACCGTACGTGAGTTTTGCTGCTCCCCTCGATACCAGATGTAATAGCAATAGCAGTAACTGTACCTTGAGCCTCTCTTTGCGATCCGCCGGAGGGTGCCCAAAGTCCACGAATGGAATGTCCGGCGAGTCTCCACTGTGCCCCATGATGCAGTAGTCGAACTTGGACTCGAAGCCCGCGAAGCTCTCCATGATCATCAGTGAGGTCTCGAGCACACGCTCGAGCCGTCCGTCTTGGCCATTGAACCGGTACATGCTGCCGCTCACGTCCATCACGAACAGCATGCGTTTTGGCTTCGTCTGGTTCAGTGTGTGGAACGGTGAGTCGCTCACGCCGCGCTTCTTGAACACCAGTCGTTCGCCCGTGACGCCGTCCACAAGCTTCGCGTCGTCCAGCTCTCCGCTTGACTGGTGCTTGAGCCACGTGCGCTCTTGGGCATACGACTCGAGGTTGTCCAGGATCGAGCGCAGCTGGGAGCTCTCATGCTCGACGCGCGAAAAGTACGACTGGTACGTCTCCCACTCGCGCTCGCTCATGTCGATCTCCTGGAGCTTCGCCGCGAGCGCCTCTTCCGCCATCGCCCGCGCCTTCGCGCGCGTCTCTGCCGACACTTCATCTTTCTTCGCCTGGGAGACTTGGTGGACTGGGTGGCCCTTGTCGAGGCGGTACGGCCCGCCGCGACCTCCAAGTCCAGCAGTGTCCGAGCCGCCAGTGCCTCCAGCCCACGTGTTCCCACCGACGTGTGGCTCGTTCTTCGGATCCTCTTTGCCATATTTTGGTTTGTCCAACCCGGTTCTCGGAGTCGACTCGTTCTGGATCGCCTGGCCATCCAGCTTGAGCTGCAGCCGCTTGTCTCCACCGTTCATGTCGCTCACACCGAACATTTGCTTCCACAACGCCACCTCCTTGTCGATCGTGGCCTGGT
>JAASFZ010000231.1:0-24803 GCA_023334075.1 Globisporangium nunn | reverse complement strand
GCCAGATCTTAAACAAGTTGCTGTGCGGGTTCACAAGGAACCAACCCAAGTCTTTCAGCTGCGTCCCCTCCGGGTCGATGAAGTCCACGCGACGAATCTTGTATCGCGTCAGCACCTTCTTGTGGCGATCCATGTTTGCTTGAATCTCGTCGACGTCGCCTTGGTTCAGCGACAGGCTTGAATTCGGGCGACGGAGTGCTCGTCGCATCTTCAACGCGGCAAACAGTGTGCTCGCTGGACGAGGAACCTCGTCTGGCGAGATCGACGCTGCTGATGCTCGTTTCTCTGCCTCCAGTCCCTGTTGCGCAGCCAAACAAGCACGTCGTCACTATCAGCAGCTACATTGCACAGCAATATCTGAGCAAACGCTTGCTCGACAAACCGCTTGAGCAGCTTGAGCGATGGCCTCGGATATCGCTGGCGTCAAGCCGTCCTGCGAGATGCTCAGGCGTTCCGGCGCGTACGGCACGACCGACATCGTGCGCGACTGGAACGGCGTCAACTTTGCCAGAAACGTGGGGCGAGCGTTCAGCGGACGCTGCGAGCCGGCGCTCGGCGGCCCTGAAGGTGGCGTTCGCGACGGCATTCGCCTCAGCGGCGGCGGTCCAGCCGTTGGCGCCACTGTCACGGGAGACATCCCTCCCGGTTGCATGGCGACCACTGCAGGGGGCTCGATGCCTCGCTGGCCGCGCTCGGGGACCCGCTGGGCGCCTGCTGCTTCGTTGTGCGCACTCCCGCTGCCGCCGCTCGAAGGAGCATGAACCACCTCGATCGATCGAGTGTATGTCGCCGCCACCGCCGAGCGCTAAAGTTGTCTCGACGCGAATAGCGTCGCACGACACAGGTTTTGGGTTTCGATGGTATTACCACAGCAACACTCAAGGATCAACGATGCAACACACACAAGCGAGCTAGCAACTCGATACAAACGTGTTCACGTTCACTTACGCTCTTTCACTAGCAGCAAACCTAACGGGCTCAGACGATCGCTCGCGCTTGCCTGACGTCGATCTTGCACAGTCGCACGCTGCCGAGAATCTGCTCAGGCAGCTCCGCGTCTTCCTGACCCTCGAGCACGAAGCCAAAGTCCACGACCATGTTGCGGAAGTGCTCCGAGACGCCCACGAGTCCCTTCCGAGCGACGAAATTGAATTCGTGTGCATCCACATCCACCTCAAAGTACCCGTCGCCCTTGTAGAATCGGTGCTGCGGGCGAGTCAGGATGGGCTGTCCGTTGTACGCCTCAAGCAAATGGCGCTCCGTGCGCCCGAGCTTCTGCTCCTGCGGGTTGACGACAATCCCGATCGCTTTGAAGCGGTCGCGCTAGGTCGAATGCACGCACACACATACATACACAGAGCAGACGGACAATCAACTACACGAATTGACGAGCTGGCGGACTACCAATCGCGAGTGACCCCATGCACGCTCTTACCATGCCACCGACGCCCGCCATGAAGTCTTTTAGCAGCTGCCGTGGATGATCACCGAGTGAGTGATGGCGGACAGGAAGATGAAGTAAATTATCCGTCGACCGATCCAGTAAACTAGCTCCCGAACACAGCAGACAGAATGCTCTTCGCACTTACCCGAACAGCTTGCAGCGGAGGCGTCTCTACACTGTCCAGCATTGCTCGGACTGCCGGCGGGATCGCAAAGTAGGTCACGAAGTTGAAGCCCGTGCCATCGCCTTGCTTCTCCCCCCATAGCGGGTTCGATGGCTGGTAGTTGGGGACTTGGCAGTTCACGATGAACAGGTCGAGGTTGCTGACGAAGCGGATACAATAGCAAATAGAAGCGACATCACCGTGAGTTCTAAGACCCACCCCCTTGCATACAAACACAAAGGAGTGGAGAACCCACCCGTCACGCTTCAGGTTGCTAATGTCGATGACACTCGCAACATTGTCGATCTTGCCGTCTGACTGTATAGCGCAACGTTGTGTCAGCTCCTTGCACGCATACATTGAAAGGAACATTCGGTAGGAAAAGCAGAGCAGCGGCGTACATGGTACACGTCAATTGCCATGAGATCCAGTAGTGCAGGCGTCGACGCAGCTTTCATCTTCGTCCGTCGGTAGTTCGGTCCTAGTAACACCGACTTGTAAGTCGATGGAAAAAGGTACAAAACCGCAGTCCACGCCGCTCTCACCTTGACGAACGTTAAACCGCGTGGCGCAGATCTGCGTCCAGCACCCTGCGACGGGCTCAGCTGGCGCTGGAGCACACATATTGACAGACGCCCCCGCCTCCACTTTCTTGCCTGCAGATAGTGAGAGATCAGCGCGGTATCGAGTGCCATTTCTACAGAACGAGCGGTGCGAACCGTCGACTGTGCCTGCAAACTTGGGCAAAGAACGCTGATGGATGCTGCTGCTGCTGCTACTCGAAACCTTCGACGACGCTGTCTGACGGCGCTCCGCAGATGTATCTCCATGAACGGGGTGCACTGCTGGAAAGTTCGGCATCGATGGCTCAAACCTCGTTGGCACGTGCCGCCGCGCTTTAGCTGCGAAGACCGGCACTGGAGCAGCACGATCCGGCGCGTTGTGTAGCCAGAGCAGCCACACGAAGCCCGCATTGACGATGAACATGACTGCATACAATGCCTGGAGGGTGCCGAATCGAACCAGCACTGAAAGACATGAAAAAAACGGCGGATATCAGAGCTAGTTCCTGCCACAAGTCACCACTCGATGGAGTGTGACGCACAGACGACAGGATTCAGCAGCAGAAGCACAGCGATCGTCTCATGGCTAGATAACTTCGCGAGCTGCAATCGCATGCATAAACGCAAGCATGCAAAGAAGCAAGCAATCAGCACTTCCCGCAATTCCAGCAGCAGGAACGCTTCCAAGCACCACGCGTCGCTTCTCGTGCTCACCACATCTGACAAGAAAACACCCTTTGCAGCACCAGCCTGCGGTTGCGATGCTCGAGTCCTACTCGAGCCCTGGGCTCTGCCACACCGCATCAACCTCAGGCGTGGCTCCTCCGCATCCGACGCGGACCCCTCCTCCTCCCCGCGCGACGGTGACGGTGGACACGACGAGGACGATGACGCGGACGAGGCGCGCACTCTGCCGTCGCTGCCATCACCACCACTCCTTCTCGACGCGACGCCCGCGGCCACCGCTGTCGGCACACTTCCGTTGCTTTCGGGCGTCTCGCGCGGACTCATGACGAGCGAGATGGCGTTCGTCCACTCCCTGAACTCCTGGTTCGAGTCGGCACAGATGCGGATCTCGCGCGCGTCCGGACCGGAGACCGTGAAGCAGAAAGGCGTGGGCACGCCGCGCGGCAGATCGCCCTGAATCACGAGCGACACGCCCTTGTCGCGTAGGTGCAGCGCGCCGTGCGCGTCCTGGCGGAAGTGCACAGCCTCGGGCAGCGACGCGTGGCGGAAGTACGTGAGCAGCCCCGTCTCCGAGTCGAGCACGAACCAGCGCTGGTTCCAGCGCCGGCGCTTCCACTTGCCCGCGCTCTGCTTGCTCAGGTAGCCGAACTTGAGGAACGGCGGCGCACCGGCCGCGGTGCCCGTGCGCGTGTTCGGTGGCGATGGTGGTGGTGCGAGTGTGGGGGTTGAATCTGCTGCTGCTGGCGGTGGTAGTGATTCGGAAACTGGTGAGGGTGCTGACCCTGGGCCAGGTGGTGGTGTCGTGACTACCAGGATGCCTCGATCTGGCATCGCTCGCTCGGCTTAGTCGGCTTCTTGATGGGCGCCGATGTGCAGGGTTGCGAGCAAATGCAAGAATGGCTCCGTTTCAAGATGCTTCGTTACCACGGTAGTCATAATCCCATTTCTGCCATCCTGGGAAGCCATTCGATCATCCCGCTCTTTTATCACCATCAAAACGCAATTGGGTGGCGAGCACGAGCATGAGCGAAGAGCTGGCGGCGGCGGCGACAGCGACGGCGACGGCGACACTCGCGTTCCCCACGCGCGCAGAGCGCGAGGCCGTGCTCAGCGTGCTGCGCGACGACTTTGGCGACGTGGCCGAAAAGGTGGCAAACGCGCTGCTGCGCGGCGATGGGCTGCGTCTGAGCGAGGTGGTGCCGCGCGTGCAGGCGGCGGCGCCGAGTGGGCCGCCCAGCGCGCTCGAGATCAAGTGCGCGCTGCTCAAGCTGCTGCAGCACAACGTGCTGCTCGTGAAGCCCGCAGCGGGCGCCTCGAGCGCGCGTCACGGGCCGCCCGCGGTCGCCTACCGCATAAGCGTGCAGGAGGCGCTCTACCGCTTGCGCTTCCCGACCTTCCTCGAGCTGACGAAGAAGAGCTTTGGACTCGAGGTGCGCTCGCTGGCTATGCGGGTGGGTCGTTAGAGGAGAGTAAGAGCGTCTGACCATTACGGCGACGGCGGTTGCAGGGGGAGGTGGTGATGGAGGAGCTGCTCGTGCACGGTCGCGTGCGCTTGGACCAGTCGCTCGACGCGATGGCGTACAACCTGGCGGAACTGCGTCGCCAGCAGCCGGATGCGGAGGCTGCAGATGACGGCGAGATCACGGAAGGCGAACTCGAGGACAGCCGCGCGCGCATCCGCGCCACGTTCGTCGAGATGGCCAAGAAGCGCTACATCTCGCGCGTGCACCCGCTCGACCTCAAGGTGCCCGAGCCGGAAGAGCGGCCGGACTTCCCGCCCAGCATCACGCGCGGCAACGATACGACCAACGGCGGCACGACGGCTAGTGGTGCAGGCTCGAAAAAGCGCGCTGCCAATGGCGCTGGTGCCGTTGTGAACGGCACCGTTGCGGCCGAGAAGTCAATGGATGACGACGGTATCTCGGTGCGCGGAAAGAAGAAGAAGCTGTCGGCAGCGCCGACGAACGCGATCCCGGTCGAGCTGCAGATGATGCTGGAGGCGGACGACGCGCGCAAGCGCTCGGATGAGCACGAGGCCGAGTTCGAGCCGGACGCGGCTGGGCGCTCGACCAAGAAGCGCAAGCTCACGAAGCGCGCGAAGCTGCCGACGCGCGGCGCGGCGGTGACGAGCGGCGAGAGCGACGACGCGGACGCGCCCGCGGGCGGCGCCATGGCGGAGCAGGCGCTCGTGTGGCGCTTCGGCGCGGACCAGCTCTTGCGCGACCTGCGGCACCAGGCGTGCATCAAGTTCGCGACGGAGAACATCAACAACGTGGCGGGCGTGATTGTGGCGGCGATGCTCGCGCACTCGTCGCCGCACGAGCGCGAGAAGAATGAGCCGACGTCGTACCCGGTGACGGCGCGCGAGCTCTTCGCGATGGCCGAGGTCAAGGCCGCGCTGCCCAAGGACTCGAAGGACACGTGGCGGCTGCTGCTCAACTACATCACGGTCATGTGCCGCGACAAGTCGGGCATGGTGATGAAGGTGGCGGCCGAGGCGTTCGACGCGGCACAGGCGCGGGCGGGTGACGGCGGCCAGTACGTCGTGCACATGGCCAAGATCGCGGACTTCCTCAAGCGTGCGACGACGCATTCTTACATTCAGGAGAAGTTCGGTGTGCCGAGCGCGCGCATCGTGCGGCTGCTCATGGAGAAGCGGCAGCTCGAGCAGAAGACGATCGGCGAGCTGGCGCTGCTGCCGTCCAATGACGCGCGGCGCCGGCTCTACGAGCTCTTCGCGGAGCGGCTCGTCAAGCTTCAGGAGGTTCCCAAGCGCGCGGACCACAACCCGGCGTTCACTCTCTACTGCTGGTCCGTCGACGTGCCGCGGATGGAGCAGAGCGTGTGCGCGCGCGTGCTGGCGGCGCTCTGCAAGCTGCGCGCGCGCCGCAAGCTCGAGGCGGAGCAGAACAAGGAGCTCATCGCGCGCTCGGACCAGCTCGTGGAGGCCAACGACCTTGCCAAGTTCGACAAGCTCAGTCGCGCGCTCGACCGCCTCGACCGCGCCGTCGTGCAGCTCGACGCGATGCTCATGCTCTACCGCGACTTCTGAGTCGGAGCCCACCCTCGTAGTACATAGACGGAACTCAATCCTCATATCCCTCGTTTTTTTCTCTACCGATACAGAATTAGTCACCCAGGTGGGGCCCAATTTCTTTGGGGGAATTATTGCGCTCTCACTCGCGTAAAGCATGGCGACGGACCTGAGCGCGTCGGGCATCCACGCGGTGGGCGAGAACGCGGCGCTGGCGGTGGCCGCGCCGTCGTCGGCGCCGGCGC
This sequence comes from Globisporangium nunn, assembly GCA_023334075.1. Lineage (NCBI taxonomy): Eukaryota > Oomycota > Peronosporomycetes > Pythiales > Pythiaceae > Globisporangium > Globisporangium nunn. The sequence goes on along the minus strand of JAASFZ010000231.1, from coordinate 18,667 downwards.
CCGCAAGCGAGAACGCGTACGAGAAGCTCTCACGCGAGGTGCACCAGATGCAGATCACGGGCGCGATCCACACCGACTGGCTCGAGAATCCCAAAGGCTACCTGCTCAAACCGGACTTCAAGCGCAAGGCGCAGCACGTAGGCGCCGGCGGCAAGAAGCTCAACAGCTCACGCGTGCTGCGCATCCACCTGCCGGGCAACACGTACCGCATGCGCTGGTTCGTGCTCGACGGCATGGTGCTGCGCTACTTCAAGAACAACTCGGAGGAGCAGGAGCTCGGTGCGATCCACCTCGCGTCCGTCAACGCCGTGCTGCCCTCCAGCGTTGCGGACGCCCCCGAGAATGCGCTCGATCTGGTGCGCCCTCCACGTTATTCAGATGGGCGCGTCTACTATACTACTGGAAAGCACTAACAAATCATCGAGGCGGCAGGTGTGCGCCGATCGCATCTACACGGTCGCAGGCAACGATCGCGAGGACATGGTGCGCTGGGCGACGGTGCTCACGCTCGTGGTGCGGATGCGCTTCCATTCTTTCTGTGATTGCATATGCATCTCGAAAGGACCCACGAACGGCTGATGTGGGACATACACACTGCAGCTCCGCGGCGAGTACAAGCCGAAGCTCATGCAGCGGCCCGAGTCGACGATCATTCGCGGTAGCTCGGTGATCCCGCGACCGAGCGCGATGGCGCGAAAGACCGCGATGATCCAGGGTTCGCGGTTCACGGACGCGAACGGCATCCGCATGACGTCGACGCTCGGGGGCGGCGGCGGCGCGGGCGGCGACGATCATGGGGGCAAGGGCCATGACGAGGATGTCAAAGAGAAGATCATCACGGTGACGTTCGACCAGCCGGGTCCGCTGAACCTGATCCTGCGCGGCACGGTGGACGACGAAGTGATGGTGTGCGGCTTCCAGGACACGTCGGGCGGCGCGGCGATGGGACTCGCGGAGGCGTCGGGTGCGATCCGCGTCGGCGACCTGCTCATCGCGATCAACACGCACTACTTCACCAACATCGAGTTCGCACAGGCGATCGCGCTCATCCAGGACGCTGAACGCCCGCTCACGCTGCGCTTCTCGCGCCTCGACAGCCAGCAGCAGCAGGCACCGCCCGAAACGCACGGCCGCGTCGCCGAGGGCTGGATCGTCGCGAAGGAGCCGGCGGCGCACCGCTTCCGGATTCGCATGCTCCAGCTCAACGGCGACCGCCTGAACCTCTTCAAGCCGAGCATGCAGGGCGGCCGTGTGGATGAGCCGTGTCTGAGCCTCCGCATGGACGAGGTCATGGACATTCGGCCGACGAACGACGCGCGTGAGGTCGTGTCCGCGTTCACCCAATGCCACCCGAAGCAGTGGGGGGTGACACTCGAGGGCACACAGAGTATCTTCACGTTCTACACGCGCAACCACGACGACATGCTGCAATGGATCGATCTGCTCAAGAACTCGCCGCTCTTCTGCGCAGACGCTACGCGGCTGTCGATCCCTGTGCACCCCGTCGCGGTCGTCGAGTTCAACCCGGTGCTCGAGCCCAAGGTACTCCTCCAGGGCGACGTGGGCAAGCTTGGCGACCTCGTGCCGACGTTCGCGTGCCACCGCTTCGTGCTGCTCGAGGACGGCAAACTGCTCTACTTCCTGAACGCACAGCACGCTGCGAGTCGTACGCGTCCGATCGGCACGTTGCGCTGCGACAGCATCATCAGCATTGTCCCGAGCCACGTCACGGGAAAAGGCAGCAACAGCTTTAATGGAAGTCACTCGGTGGCGACTGGTGCCGGTGACGAGACCGCGAGTGTGGCGACCGAGGAGAGTATGCCGTGGCGGCTTGAGCTTGGCATCCTCGTCGCTGGGCCGACGCAAAAGTACCGGCGGCCGTTCGTGCTGTGCTTCACGTCCCAGAAGAAGATGATGAAGTGGGGGATCAGCATCGCGCGCGAGGCGAAGCGCCTCACGGGCCAAGAGTTCGACTTGTCCATGATCTCGAGGCGTTTGTCGCGCACCAACAGCCAGTCGTACTCGTCGCGCGAGTCGAACTCATTCCGACCGCCCGTGTCGCGGCTCATGGCGAACCAGTCCAAGTACGTCGACGCGCGGGTGAGTGACGAGCCAGTGCTCTACCGGAGCTTGAAGGATGTGTCGCAGCAGACGGCGTCGCGAGGCTGGTTCTTTGTCAAGAAGCCGCGCTCAACAGGTATGGAGGCATACCATCCTCGCTTCGTCGTGCTCCACGACCACGAGCTACTACTCTTCAAGTACGAGGTGCTGGACGACGAGAACTTGCACTCGTACTCGAGTGTGCTGGATCTGCGGAGCATCAAGGACGTGCGCGAAGCCGAGTCGGGCTTCCAGGAGAACCTGGACTTTACGATCCAGCTCACGACGGACGACGACGTTGCGTGGATGGTACATTGTTTCGCTCTCTCTCTCTGTATGTGCATGTGGGTGGGGGATGATTGCATCTCATTGCTATGCTTGAACTGCTGTGTAGCTGGTTGCCGAGACGTATGCGCAGAAGGAGACGTGGCTGTCGTCTCTGATCTGGCTCTCGGACTACCACTACCGCTGGAGCTTAAGTGGCTCGGAGGACGTCGTGACGTCACCGAGCGGGCGCACATCAAAGCGCTTTGCGATGAAGAATGCTGGCCTCATGCGCCCTATCCCAGAGTCCGAGGAAGAGCTCCTTGAGAGTGGCAGGAGCCTCGACGACAACGATGACTTTGGCGACCCGCAGGCGATGAACCGGCCGCGGCAGAAGTCCCGTCCACAGCCCGTCGCGCAGTCTCCGTTCTCGCTCGGCTCGGAGAACGTCATGGAGATCTCGGGCGCGCTTCAGATCGCAGGCAAAAAGGTGTTCGCGGCGATCGCAAACGGTGTCTTCAGCTACTACGAGCGCAAAGAGGACTACATGAATGAATGGGGGGACGCGATCGACGCGATCTCGCTCAAGAAGCTTGAGGACGTACACTCGGACGGCTTCGACGCCGGCAGCTTTGTCGTCAAATTCCGAGGCGAGAACGAAGTACAGCTCATCGCGGAAAATGCCAAGCTTGCGAAGCGCTGGATGCTCGTGATGTGCTCGTGCGGCGACTTGATACTGAAGAAAGTGTCGCGACTGGACTCGTGGGCGAGCACGCAGCCAAAGGAGGCGTGGATCTGGAAGCTTGACCGGCTCTACCAGGTCTTCCGGCGCCGCTACTTCTCGCTGCGGAACCACCAGCTCATCTTCTACACGGAGCCGAACGGGCGACTGCTGGGCATGATCTCGTTGCCGTGCATCTTCAACCTCCGGATGTCGCGGGTGTGTGGGCGCAGCAAGGAAGACGCCGACTTTTATCAGCTCGAGATCAGCTTTGCGATCCCGACGGCCGCCGAGGAGAGCTCGCGCACGGACCAGATCGGTGATTTTTATGCGTTCTTGCTCGCGTTCGACACGGAACGTGACCTGAAGGAATGGGCCAGCGCGATTTACGACTGCTGCACGAACTCGATGTCGCTCAAGTCAAACTCGTCGTTGCCACCGCTCGGAGATATCCAGGTCCTCCCGAAGGAGCTGCTGAAGACGAGCACGTTTGAAGCGACAGGCAAGGAGACGGACCTGGTGCTCGACGGGTCGTCGGCGTCTGGGATCTCTCCGATCGTCGTGCGGCGCGCTCCAAAGGAGTCGGATGGCTTCAGCTCCAGCGGTTGGTTGTACTACCGGACGTCGAGCGAGGAGCGAATCCGTCTGCGGTACTTCGTGCAGTGGGGCTACGAACTGTCGATCTACAAGCACGAGATCTTACCGGACGAGGCGAACTCGATCCGATACGGCGTGATTGACTGCCGTGCGCTCGTGGACGTCAAGTTTGCGTACATCAACTCACCCGAGAACGCCGTAGAGTTGATCCTCGGCTCGGACATCAGCGTGATCATCATCCCGCGCACGGACGAAGAAGCGGTGATGTGGCGGAACTCGCTGCTGGACGTGAAGCGCGCATACGGGCAGCTCGAGTCCGGGAAGGACAAAGAGGACATCCTGGGCTCGGGCGTGTTCATCAGCCGCGGGAGTACGTTCTCGATCCACAAGGACAACGAAGAGCTCCTGCGGTTGCAAATCGAGGCAGCCGTCGTCTACTCGACGAACCTCCAGGACTGGGACGGGAAGAAGTGGATTCCCAAGTACTTTGTGCTCACGACCTCGCGCGTGCTCGTCAACTCGCTCGCGCTGCACTTGTACGACGAAGAGCCCGACATCCTCGGCTCGTTCGCGACAAAGGATATCCTCGAAGTACGCTCATGCAACGAAGTCGAAGAAGCGGAGACAGGCAACGTGAAGACGGCGTGCGTGGTCACACTCCGCCCGGGGTTTGCTGGCAGTGCTGAAGCTGCGTCTGCAAACACTCTCCCCGAGCGGATGATCATCCGCTGCGACTCTGCAGGTGCGCGTGAAACTAAGATTCTGATGTGTGTACTAGATTGTCAAGGATCTCATATGGATGCCTGGGTGCGTATGTGCAGACCACTGCCTCGAGTGGATGCGCCTGCTCTGCTCGAGCAACGGCAAGCTGGAGCTCAAGAAGAACGCGGCGACAGGGTACTGGGGCAGTGTGAATCGCATTACGTCGCTTTCGCGTCACCAGAGCTTCCTGTCGACGACGCCGCTCGCGATCGCGTCGAATCTGAACGCGAGTCTGGGATCGAGTGGCAGCAACACCGCTGGCGACAAGGCTCGGCGGATGTCTCGTACGGACGCTGCCAAGAGGTGCGTTCGCTCAACAGGCGTGCTATTGATCATCGGCTCATTATCCATTCATTCATCCATTCATTCATTCATTTTGCGTTCGGCAGGCGAACGTCCGAGCTGATCATGAACCGGAAAATGAGCCAGCGCTAAGCGCTCGGCGCTGGTGCCCAATTCTTCGTCACGTCACCTTTGTCGTTGTTCCCAGCACGCACACACACACATACTTGCTGCAGCCTCTCCCCCTCCGCAACCACGTTGTTTTGATTGCTTTCTCCACAACACTAAAAGAACTCTACCACCCACACTACCTAAAAGTCTGCGCTCTCGCTCGTCGAGTGCGATGCGAACGCCGACGGGTCTGACGACGCCGACTCCATCACATGTGAGAGCGTAAAGCTGGAGGCGCGGCCTCCACTCGTCGTGGACGGCAGCGCCGGGGACGACGGGGGCATCATCGGGTGACGCTGGCCCTTGCCATCCAGAATCGGCTTATAGTCCTTCGTCTCGGCGCCCCACGACGTCCAGCTGCTGCGCCGCGAGCTCGAGACGTTTTTGATCTCCTTCATGTCCCTCGCTGAGAACTGCAGCAGCGTCGAGAGCACCGGAATGAGGCGGGCCTGCTGCGACGACCCCGGCCGGAAGGACATGTACTGCACGACCACGTTCTTGAGGTATTCCATGTTCACACCCTCGCGCCGCTGCGTCTGCATCAGCGCTGTCAGCTCGCTCTCATGCCGCTGCTTCTCCTCATGCAGCTGCTGGATCTGTCGATACGCGTCCTCGAGGCGCGCAGCCATTTCCTGCACCTGCAGTGCCTGCGCGCGCGATTCAGCCTCCCGCTTCGCCTGAAGCTGCGCGACCTCAAAGATCTTGCGGTGGTCGGCGTCGCCCGACCGCACGTCCTCTTCCAGCTCAGCGAGGCGGCTGGACAGTCGCTTGATCTCGGCCTCCTTCTCGAGCACCGCCTGGAGCGCGAGCTTCGACTTGTGCTTGCTCTCCGCTTCGATGCGCTCTACGTCGCGCCGGAACGCCTCTTTCTCCGCGTCCACTGCGGCCTTGAACGCGGCCGCCGCTCGCTCTTTCTCGCACTCAATCTCCGAGCGCTGCTGCGCCACCTCGCGCTGCATCTTGAGCATCTCCGCCACCGTGTCCTCCTTGATCCGCTTCGCGCGCTCCATCTCCGCCTTCGCATCCTGCAGCTGCACCTGCATCGCATCCACCTTGTCTTTGCTCGCAGAGGCTTCCCGGAGCGCGCTCTCGATCAGCGCCGCCTGCTCGGCTTGCTTCGCGGCAATGCCCATGTTCTCCGTCTGCAGGCGGGTCGCCAGCCCCATACGATCCGAGAGTGCCTTCTTCGTCTCGGCCAGATCCACGCTCAGGTTCCCGATCTCAGTCGTCTGCTGCGCGACGATCCGCTCGAGATCACCCACGCGCTCCTGCGCCTCGCTGCACGCGCCTTCCAGCGCGGCAACGCTCGCCTGCAGCTCACTGCGCGCAGATTCCGAGGCGCGCAGTCTCTCTGCAGTCCCGCTGCGATCTTCTCGTAGGCGTTCGAGCTCCGCCTCCTTCTCCTGCCGAAGTAACTCAAAGTCCTTGAGGTGCTGATCGCGCATCGCGTCCATCTGCAGCTGCATATTGGCCATCTTGCCCTCGCTCTCCTGGCGCCGCAGGTCGCTCTGCTCGGCTCTCGTCGCGTGCGCCTCGAGCCCTTCGGCAGCAAGGTGCAAGTCCTGCCGCATCGCGCCGAGCTGTGCCTCGAGATTCATCATCTCGGCCGTCATCGACGCCTGTGACGACGCCATCTTCGCCACCTGCTTCTCCTTCGCCTCGAGCGCAGCTTGCAAGTGTGCGTTCTGCTTATTCGCCGCGTCCAGCTCCTTGATCAACGCCTCGATCTTCGACTCGAGATACGCGCGCTCCTCCGCCATCCGGCTCTCGAGCTGCGCCTTCTCGAGCGCTGCCGACTTCTTCACCTCGTCCGCTTCCGCCAGTGCGCGCTCCAAGTTCGCGTGGGTGTCGCACCGGAGAACGCCGAGTTCCTCCTCCAACGCCTCTTTTGCGTCTTCGAGCGCAGCCACTTGCGCCTCCAAGCTCGCGCACCTGCGCTCCGACTCCTCCTTCTCACGTTGGCAAGCAGCGATCTCGTCCGCCAGACGGCTCGTGTCGCCTTTCAGCGCTTCGACCAGCGCCCCATTACGCTCGATCTCGCTTTGCGCAGCGCGCAGCTGGTGGCCCATCTCGGCTCGCTCCAGCTTCACCTTCTCCAGCTCGCCAAGAAGCGGAGCAAGATGGTCGGCAGGATCGGGAGAGGAGGCGCTTCCGTTCGCCAAGATCGGAGTGCCATTCGCTTTCTCGGTGCCGTCGCTCGTTCGTTGAGTGGCGGCCAGCTCCGCGCTCAGCTTCTCGATCTCAGCAGCCTTGAGACTCACTTCTAAGCGCAGTCCGCTCGCTGCCTCCGCTAACGCCGCCTTCTCACTCTGCGTATCGAGCAGAGCCGCCTGCGCAGACGCGACCTCTTGCTGAAGCGATGCGATGGTTTCGTTCAGCTCGCTCACGCGCGTTTCGGCAATCTCATCCAAGCAACGCGAGTCGTCACTGCTTTCTCCCTGTTGTTGTTGTTGTTGTTGTTGCGAAGAAACTCTCATTTCATCCAACTGCGATCTGATACTCGCGTTCTCCGCTGCGAGATCGGACGCGGCTTCGGTTTTCGAGCGCAGTGCACTCTCGACGTTCACCAAGACTTGCGCCTGTTCGTCCCAGCGAGACTGCCATGCCTGCTCCGACGCCTCGAGTGCGTGCTGAAGCTTCGCCCGCTCGCCATCCAATTCAGTCTCGAGATCTGACTGCTGCTGCAGCAGGTCGTTGTACTTCTGCTGCAGCTCTCCGTGCTCTTCAGAGGTTTGGCGAGCCTGCTCCCGCAGCTGCTCGAGCTCCGCCGTCGCGTCAGACAGACGCTTCTCCAGGGCTGCAAGCTCCGCCTGTTGATCGCTGTTGCCGCTCTCGAACGCGCCAAAGTCCACCAACACAGGCTGCGCATCAGAATCAGAATCAGCAGCTGTTGCAGGCGCTGGAGCCACCTCCGCGAAGAGATCAATCTCGTCGTAGTTGCGCAGTTCCGGAGCCGGCGGTGCGCCGACCGGCGAGAACGTCAGCAGCGACGGGCTATCCGCAGCTACCGGTGGTGGTGGCGGCGACGCGGACAGCTGGGACGCACTGGCGCGCAGTGCAGCCAGTTCGGTGCGCAGCTGCTGCGTCTCCCGCGCGTGCTCGCGCTCCGTCAGCTCGCGCTGGATCTCGAAGCGCTCCGCGAGTGCCTTGGCGTCAATCGTCGCCGCGCCGCTCTCGCCGCTACTGCTACTACTGCGCTTGCTCTCGTCCACGTGGCACGCGTCCACGTCGACGCCCACGACGCGCTGCACAAAGTCCGCGAGCACACGGGCATCGGCCTCTTTCGCGCCGAGCAGCGTGAGCCGCGCCTGCATCTTCTGGAATTGCGCCTTCATGAGCTTGTTCTGGCGCGTGAGCTTCATGCTGAGCGTCACGAGCTCGTCGTACGTGAGCTTGCTTTGCGCGGCCGCGCCTGTCGCTGATTCAGCGGCTGAGTCGGACGGTGCGGATGGCGCGTCATCGCCGCCGCCGCCGCCGCCGTCATCGGCAGAGCCGAGCGCCGCATATGTCGCTGCGCTCTGCTGATTCTGCTGCTGGGAGGAGGAGGCGGCGGCGGCCTCGGCCGCTTTCTCCGCCGCCTGCGACGCCGCGTTGCGCAGCATCGTGAGCCCCTTGGAGAGGCCGCCCCGCCCGAGCTCGCGCATCTGCTCGAGCTTCTCCTTCTTCATCATCGCGCCCGGTGCGCGCAGCTACGCCCAAGCTGAGGTGGTGTTCCCCTCCCGCTTTTTGCTCGAATGGGAGCCAAATTTGCTCGAAAAATAGGGATACGGTGTGGACCACAGCACGCGAATCGGCTCGAGGAGCGAATAGGACCGGCGAGGACGGCGGGTGACGCAGCGCTGCGCGCGGCCGACCGACGACACGCACCGAGCGAGAGGCTCTTCGCCACTTCAGAGAGCAGCTTCTCGCGCCGTCGAGCAGGACGCCAACGCGCGGCTCGAAGACTCGGTGGATGTGCTCGCGCGTTTTCTTTTTTGCCGACGTGAACACCACCGCGCCTCGACCCCGAGCGACAGTACGCGCTCTGCATTGCAGCTTGATGCACTCGACCGGATCTGCCTTGAGCATGGGCGACGCCGGCGCTGCTACAGCTGCAACTGCTGCATCAAATCGAGTCTTTTGTACGAGCGTAGCGTCGGGAGGAAGAAGAATCCCGCACTCCCGCGCGAGTGCGTTCTCCGCGGCGGGCCGCTGGCTTTGACGGCATATGAGCGGCGGTGTTTTCGCATTCATGCGAGCTGATGCTGCTGCCATCGAGGTCAAAGTCGTGGTCGCCTGTCGCTCGCTACCGACGCCGCAGTCAGCGTTGGCAGGTGACGCCCCAGCCTGGTTTATTGCGTAGATTGTGGGGGAATCGGCGTTGTCCCCGACGCCGACACCATCTCGCTTCAACTGGCGACGAGCCTCTGTGCGTCGTCATCAGCGGCGTGCACTTTCCGCCCGCCGCCACTGCGTGTCCTGTGGTGCTTCGTTGCGCTTCTCTCGCGAAGGTGGTCTCGCCGCGCTTGACCTCTGCGTACATACACTTCAGCGACCTCTCGTACTTGTACTCGCGGTCACGGCGCTCGTCCGCTCATCCGCTCGCCCGTAGCACACGCTGGCCGCAGAGCGAGGGATTCCAGCCGCTCGATTCCGAGAGTCTGGAATTGCATGTCCGAGTGGTCACTTCTCAGCCTAACTGCAAGGGCACTTGTGCAGCCGATCCGAAGTGTCCGACACTTCATGCTGATGAGTGCTCGTGCGTACACCGATTCTTGAGGCGATCCGGCCGACTGCTCAGGTCCTGGAACCCAAGAAGGCGGTCGCTAGCTCGCGATGGCCGACGAGCACGAGGCCCATGACTATGCGTTTGTGCCGGAGCATCTTCGGCACCACTTCCGTGTCGACTCCTTCGGTAGCGACGAGCAGGAGCAGAATGACGTGCGCTGCGCTCGCCGGACGCGCAGCGCACACCTCGTCTCGAACGCGCTGTCTGCTTCAGCAACGGCAGCGAAAGTGACTCTGTCAAGCGCGACACCACCATCTGCACCACCGGGGACGAGACTGTACTCACGCGCCATCGAACACGCGATCACGTCGCGAATGACGTTCGACCGCGCGTTGGCTCGCTTGAAGGACTACTTTGAAGACAAGTCCGCTCGCCTCAAGCACCTCGACGAAGCGCAATCGGCGACAGTATCCGCGTGGATCTACGACACGAACGTCAAGCTGCCAACACTGCTGCAGGTACAGCGCCACATCATCCAGGCTGTCGAGTCGTGCTTGAACGACTCGGACATCTACTTGGCAATGTTCGAGCCGCTGCCGAGTCCACCGGCGGCGTCACCATCTCCTCGCCTTCGCTTTGTAGTTTGCTCGCCTAAGAGCTCGATGGCTTGCAAGATCATCGTAAAGGAAGTTCCGACTGAACCCGAGCTCTCTGGATCGAGGGAAACGAGATCCAACCAGGACGGCGAAGGGAATGTAAATGGATCCTCCAGCCTGAAAGCTGCGAACTGCGGCACTATCAGCTTCGAAGCGATGCAGAGTCTACGTGAGGTAGCAGTCGACGACATTGAAGAGTACTCGCATATGCGGATTCGACGCTTTACATCGGAGACTACCACCGGACCGTTTGCGTGCTTTCCGCTGCTCAACGCGTGTTCTTCGAGCGCCATCGGAGTGCTGTCGCTTGACAGCTGTCGTAAAGCTCGACGCCTGCGGCCAGAATCTATGACGGTCACAGAGGTAAGCGAGTTCCTGGCGCGGAAGAACCTGAAAGATGCCGCAAGAGAACTCCGACGCCACAAGTTCGATGGCCGCCAGCTCCTCGCGATCACTGAGCGCGACCTGAACCACAAGCCTGTGTTCAGCAGCCTCCTGGTCGCCACGCGCAAACGAATGCTCGAGTTAATCCACGCGCTGAAGCGAGGCGCAGCGATCCATTTGGCACGGCCGGCTCGCTATTTTCTCGATGACTCCGACGCCATGAAGTTCCTGCGCGGAATTTCGTGTGCTGCGGGTCTGTTTCTGGACAGCTATCGTCGTGTGCACTGGCACCGAACGATGGCGAATGTCACCCGCGACACAGCGTGCACTGTATACGACGTGCACAGCGTGCTGCTTCAAGGAATCGCGCAATCTGTCGACCTTGTCGAGCGTGTTGTGATATGGAGGATCGAGAAGCAGGCTCAAGTTAAGATTGACGTCATGGCATCCACACACGTTCAAGAAGATCGACTCATGCCATTCTTGCAGTGGAACGAGCGACTGATCAAGCGGGTCACACTGTACAGAGCAAGCTCAGAGTCAAGTGCAAATCGCCTCGTCCAAGGCACAATCACGCGAATCGTGCTCCCAAACCAGGAGCTGAAAAGTCCTGGAACGACGCATTTCGGCGATGAGGATCCTGTGTGCGAAACAGCTCAGTATCAAGTCTCGTGGTCAGATCGGACGACTGAGAGATACACGTGGACTCAAGTGCGGCAGCTTCTTCCGATCCGAGAGATGAATGCGAAACACCATCAATTGAGCCAACTATTGGGACAGCTCGAAGATGTCAAACAACTCGCAGACTATCCTCACGAGCCGCATGATCGCCTTCACGCTGCCCGCGGATCTCTTGCATCTAGCAACCCGGCAATTGTGATTCAACTAAAGCACACGAATGGAGTGGCATTAGTCATCGATGATGCGCACAACTCTAAGAACACGCAATGTGTGCTCGAGGTGGATTTCTCTGCAAACAATGCCGTCGCTGAAGTCCCATCATGCGCTATTGCGTTCCTGCGACGAGCTGTCGCCATCACCGAGAAAAGCATCGCGTGCGTGCGCGGACGCGAATCTCGCCACACCAATCGTCAATTGTCGTCTGTGAGACTCTCGCACGAGTTCCACTCGATGGGACTCACTCCATCTGCGGACGCACTTCGAGCGCTTTCAGAAATCGTTACCCGAGTGTTTGCCGAGATCGTGGACAATCTCCCCGGAGTGGAAGTCCAAGTTGCCGAACTCCAATCTGATGGAGCGCAGCTGCGCTATACATTTGCGTCAAACGGATCGAGCCTGCTGGGCAAAGTGCTCGATCGAGGGCAAGGTGTTTCATTTCGATGTTTGGACACGAAGGCTCCGTTGGTGATCCAGAGCGGATCAGAGCTCTCTGGTCGTCTTCGCCGACTCGGTCGCTCTCCGAACGAAAATGCGACGAGCCAACCGGACGAGTTTCCGTACGTGTTCCTACCGCTGATGCACGAGGACTGCGCTGTCGGTGTCTTCAGCGTCAATCGATTCGTGGATGTTTTGAAGGGGAGAGGAGATGAAGAGCATCCGGAAGCAGGTGTGTTGCAGTACCTCCAGACGGTCGTCCGGCTTCTGGGAACCGCGATATACCTCAAGCGGCGCGCATACGCTTTGCACGATCTCCAGCAACTGGCTCACGAGCCTCTTCGCTCTCCGCACCAACTCATGTTCTTTGCGTGCCGAGCTGTGAAAGATATCCTTGTTGGTGCCTGGAAGGTGCGAGTCGTTGAAGTGAACACTTTGCGTGGCAAAACTAGCGCGATCTACGAACTCTCAGAGTCTGAGCGCGCACTTGAGATGTCGAGCGAATTTCGCTTTGTAGTACCAGTTCGGTTGAGACACAGAGAGCTTCTGCGCAGTACGGTGTCCCAACACTTCGCCCTCGACGATGCCGCCTTAACGGAGCTGTACGCTATCATTGAGCGCGAGAATTTTGACGATGAAGAAGACACAAAGCAGATCGAGCTTCTCGAAGCTGACAATGGGCGAGAGTCCGATGCGAGTTCGATTCTAGAATCTGAACGAAGACGACTGCAAAGCAAGAAGATCTCTGCGAAATACTTCCAGCTGAAGCTGACTGAGAGCGGCCAAATGGACACCGCGACACTCAAAGCACACGATCGGATTTCAAACGAGAAGTATGTCAGCCACGCACTGACCGTGTTCCTCGGTAGCAAAACCAGTCATTTCGCAGGCATATCTTCACTCGCGCTCAGCCACACGAGCGTGTACCTGACAGTATCGATCCTTCCTCAATTCTATGCTGCGTGTGATCACAACTATGTCACTCGAGTCGCAGAGGTAACATCGAAGTTGATGGACGATCTGCGCCAGCGCGTTGACAGGAGTAGAAGGCGCGTTGCCGCTCTCGACGCTTTCCGAGCTGCGTGCGATCGAGAAATGTCCGATATCAAGACTAAGCTCGCGCTCGATAGATCTCAACCCCAAGACACGAAACGCAGAGCTCTCCATGCTCTCACACCGAGTGACGAGCGGGACATTGAAGGCGCTACAAGACTTCAGCAGCACCTTATCACACTGCTCGAGGGTGTCTTCTTCAAGACGAATGTGTACATCGGACTGCTGGAGCCATCTCTGAAGCATATCCAGTACACGAGCGCATCATCTGGGAGCGGTATGAAAGGCAAACACTTGAAGCACGGAGACGGCGTCGGGTTTCAGGTTCTGGAAACTGGAGTTCCATTCGTCGTCACCCAGCAAGACATTCAAATTGGGAAAGAAGATACCGACGGTGTCAAACTAGAAGAGAGACTGCGCTACTTCACGAAAGATCCAGCGGCGCGAAAGTGGCCGTTCATCTCTGTGCCCATCGGAGGCTTCGGAGTTCTCAGCATAGACAACTTGGAGAGATATGAGCGACTCGCTTGCGTCCCTCAGCCCGAGATTGGAGTGATCGACTTCTTCTACAGCCTTGGTGCGGAGATGCAGACAGTGATCCATGCAGCGCGGAAAGCGTCTCGAGATGCGCGCCAAGTACTCCGTGCGCAGGCGCTCACGCGGATCATGAAAGCATGCGACGATATGAGGACGCACTCTCCAGTATATCTGCAAAACCTTGTGATCCAGGAAATCGAAGGCGCTCTCAATGGCGTTGACGCGTACATCGGGATGGTAAACCCACTGTGCGAAGTCGTGCGCTTCACGAGTGCATCGTCTCGTAGCTGTATGGAGGGTCAGAAAGTCAACTGCGTCAATAGTGCTTCCTTCCGCGTCTTCACCTCCCAGCGTCCGCTTGTGATTCCTCAGATGCGAATGTACTGTGACCACCAAACTGAGTCGACTATCACAAGCAATGGGAAGCTCAAGGTCTTCGGTTTGCGATCTCCCAGTGGTCCGTTTGTCTGCGTACCGATCCCGTTCGTCGGGGTGCTCTCTGTTGACACGTTTCCAGGCGCTGCAGGCGGAGTGTACATGCCTCACATTCCTGAAAAAGGTGTTGTCGAGTTCTTGTCGCGAGTAGCAAACCACCTGGGAGAGAACATTCGAGCGCACAATGCGCTCGCAGCCGCCAAGAGCATTCCTGAAGGCTTTCGAGGAAACAAGTACACGCTCAAGACCGCGCTCCAGGAAGTGCTGCACCAGATCTCTCTCAACTTGGTCGCAGCGGAAGAGATGCAAGTAGTGCAATTTGATTCATTATCGAAACGGGAGAAGCTACCGCCTGTAGCAAGCCTGTCAATACCGAAAGCGAGCCAGAATGGAAACACTCTCGCTGAAATCAAAGACAGAGTACTCGAGCTTGTCCAGGAACTCCCGATTGCTGCAAGTGAGACCGCCATACAGTGTTTCGCTCTACCGGACAAACCTGAGGTGATTCTAGCTGTCCTCGAACCAACACGAGACGTCAACGATGACGCTGGTTCGCTTCTGGCCACTGCACTCATCGTGCGTCGCGTGGACGGAGCCACGTGGATGTACGACGTGGAGTTCCTGAGGTCGATTTTGCCGCTCGTGAACGACTTGATCTGCCAAGTGAACATTCGTGTTGAAGGGATTGTGGCTCGGCGTCGAGCGCTTCAGCAAATTGATCGTCTGAGTCACCATCTCGATGATCTACCCACCCGAGAAGCCGCGCTGGTTTTGCAAAGCGCTGTGAACGATGCTCTCGACTGGATCGCGGACGGGTTGAGCCAAAACCACTGCTGCGACGTGTACATGGGCGAGCGAGAAATCGGAGGCGAACGACTCACCTTCACGTGCGCGTCACGCGATAGTCTCATGAAGAATGCATCAATCAAGCTTGCAGACGAAGAGAATCGATCGCTCGTGACTGTCCAGTGCCTCGACCAGAAGCAGTCATCTGTGGTTCACCTTCTCGACAAAAAGAACGAAAAGCTGCTGCGTTCACTGTCGCCAAAGAAGTGTGTTCGTGCTCACGTGGTCGTTCCGATGGGGGACGATCGCATCCTGTGCGCCGACAGCTTTGGTATGGAAGCGTTCCATCCCACGACGAGGAAACTTGAGGTTGATGTCGTGGAATTCTTCAGCACCTGCGCACAGAAGCTGAACGAGATGATCTTGACGGTTCGCTACAAGCTCAGCTACGTGGAGCTAGTGGGCCTCAAATCGATGCGTCACTCGAACTTTCGCTTCTTCTTCGCGACGCTGCTCCAGCTTGTGCGCCGAGATCTTGTTGTTCTGCACTCTCAGCAAGTCCTGACCTTGGCAAGCGACTTCACAGGACTGTACAACACGGAAGCATGGCATTCTGCAGCTACACGACGGCCGATTGCTGGCGCGAATCGCCATCTCTGCTACCAAAGCCAATGCGAGGCGCATTTGGTTTCTCTCGGGATCCACCACGAAGTCGATGTGCAGCTCCCGATGACAAACCTTCCTCGAACGCTTGATCAGAGTCGAAGCTTGCTTGAGCCAGCGGAGGGACTCGAGAAGCGCGGAGCGTTTGCCTGTTCGTGCCTTACCACAATGCTGGACGCTCACACGGCTACACCCCGAGTAGCACTGTGTGTATATACGCACGATGCGAAAACGAGAGCGAAAGCGCCGATCACGTTCACAGCCACCCAAAGGCAGTACTTTTTCGCGCTCGCAGCCGTGGCATCGGACGTCTTCACGCACGTGTACAGGAGTTGTGCATTGTTCTCATTCACGAACGAGATGTTCTTTCACCTACGAGAGCAGCTCGGTGCAAAAGACGGCTTCGTTGCACGCATCCAAGACGCAGGCAGTGTTGGTGAGGCTGCTGAAAGTCAGCGCGGAAGCATCGCATGCGTGGTACTGTACAGCTCTCAGGAGACCAAGTACCCCAAGTCTTCGATGCTGCGAGACACCATGGCGGCAAAGATCTCCCACTTCTTCCACTCCGATGCTGAGATCGCCATCTTTGTGCGCAGAAAAGCTGATCCACTTCCAGCTGATGCACGTCCTGGAGTTGTTGGAGCAACTTTGTCGCGGACAGTAGAACCAGGCAGCCCTGCAAACCCGCCAGATACTGCTCCGAAGGCTAAAGAGAAAACATCGTCGAGCTCTTTCTTCAAGCGTCCTGGCAACCTCTTCCGATCACGAAAAACGAAGCAGCAGGAGCAAACACAGCGTCTGGAACAGTCGCTACAGCACTCGCACGATACGTCTGCTTCCAGTCCAAAGATGAAGCAAGACACCGTACCACAAGTCAAGTACAATGTGCTGGTTCGAGGGATCTCTGCAGTCGACCAGTCTGAGGTGTTCAGCTTCGACATCGAGCACAAGGGGACGGACGGCCCGGTGCTCATCGAGCAGATAGCGAAGCGAGTACGAGTAGATGCTCAGAGTCTCGTTCGCGCATTTCTTGAGAAAACTCCGAGAGGCGACGAAGAGATGTTGAGCCCCATCCTCGGTCAAGAAGCAGGGAGTAATGCTTACCACGTCAGCACTGGCGGAGGCTTCTACTTGCTCGCGAGTCTGAAGCAGGCACGACACGCATTCCAGCAAGAATCCTTGCATCTCGAGACTGACATCCGGGGCCATCTAACCGGAGTGCAGGCGACTGCACGCGATGCAATTGTGACTGGGAGAACAGGAGCTCACGTTTCGCATCAATTACCACCGCCAACTGCGCCATCAATCTTCGCTGAAGATACCTCGACGAGCGTCGCCTTAGTTCAAGCTGCGACAGTATTAGTTGAAGCCTCGATGCTCCTTGTCGGGTACAAGAGAGAGGTCCTGTCGAAGATGGACCAACGCTCGCTGCTCAAGGAGTTCTTGCGAGCGAATGTTGCGAGGAAACTCAGCGCGTCGAACCCGCGAGATAGCAGACAGTGGGGAGCGATCCTTCGAGCGAAAGCTCTCCTACAGCAGTCTCAAGGCAAGGTCGCGCCTGTGCAGACGCATCGACTGTCACAACACCCTGCTCCGAACTCGGATGCTGCTTCTTCACTTGCATGCAATGACCGAACTCCAAGTGCTGCTGAGGGCACCTGTGCATCGGAAGTGTTCGGCGCGACTTTGGCGCTGCAGACGATGTGGACGTATATCAAAACGCTTGTCGCTATCGTGAGGTATCAAAAGCAGTTGGAGAGCGATGCAGCTCGCGGCAAGCTGCGCATAGATCTTCATGCCACGACCCTGCAGTGCTTCTACCGCGTGGCTCGCTCGAAAGCAAAGCTAAAACAGCTGCGGAATGAGTTCGTTGCTGCGCGAGCGATTCAGTGTGCATTCCGCCAGCATCTCGCGCGACGCCGCTTGCTTTTCATGAAATGGACTCGCGCGGCAACGAAGATCCAGCGCGCATATCGACTGAAGTTGCTGCGACGGAAAGGATCTCGCCCGAAGCGGTTGAGCGATGAATTGCTCGCGATCTCGAAGCAGTTTGGAGGGCTCTCCTCTGCTCCTTCTGTCTCCCACCAGCAGATTGGCCAAAAAGACGGCGGCGATACCAATGAATGGCGAGCCGAGATGAATGCTTTTGACACGTTTGGCAAGTACATCGCGAGTCGAACAGGAAAGGAGCAGCTAAAGCGCGAAGAGATCGTGATAACCAAGCGGATGCACGAACTCGCAAAGGAGCGCGAGAAGCTACCGCCAGAGGAACGAATTGTCGAGGACGTAAAGGATCTGTTCGAGCTCATGGATACAGATGGTCGAGGGGAGCTGGGTCGCGATGCGATGCGTGAGATGATAGTCCGTCTGCGCATCCCGCTCGCGCGAGAGGAGGTCGACGACGTGATCGGTATGATGGACAACGATCAGTCCGGCGAGATCTCGCTCTCCGAGTTCCTCAACTGGTTCTTCCACGAGTACCCAGTGCTGAAGAAGCGCTCGAAAGACTGTGGCGTAATCTCGCGGAAGGATTGGCAGTGGATCATCCAGAACTCTGCGCGAGCGGTACTCCGAAAGCGCTATCGAGCGGTTCGGGTCGGTCGATCTGGCCCAACGGACACAGTTTCTGGTCAAGTAGCAGATGTGGAAACGAGAGCGCAGGAAGTAGACGCTGCAGACTTTGATGCTACTGGAGCAACAAAGTGACCAGGATGTTTGGAAGCGAGTGAATGTATCGTGTCCCCAGCTAGTTAGTATGTCTCCTCAGGCTTGGCTAGCTACAGATCATCGTCGACCCACGCCTGCATGACGTAGCCCTTCCCGGGATGTCCACGCACGCTTGGTGCGTTCCCAAGAGGCCGATTCTCAACCTGACGAGAGTTTGCTCGGGATACACTCCCGCGATCCTGCTCTCGACTGCGGTCTTTCTCGCGTTCGCGACTCCGCTCCTGCTCGCGCTCTCGGTCTCGTTCGCGCTCCCGACCTCGTTCTCGTCCCTTTTCGCGCTCGTGAGGGTGTTCGTTCTTATCGCCCGTGTGGCGCTCGGATCTGCGCGAGGCAGACGAGTCGCGGTCTCTGCTGCTTCGCGTCTCTGCGGGCGAAGGTGTGCGCCGCTGCTCCGCACGAGTCTGTCTCTCGGCCGTTCGACCCACTCGCTTCGCGTTCGACGCCGTGGCTGACGATGCAGTCGAGCCCCGCGACGACGACGACGAG
>JAASFZ010000230.1:0-24815 GCA_023334075.1 Globisporangium nunn | reverse complement strand
GGCTGTGTGAACATTTGGAACCGCAAAGCAGCTGACATCACGCAGTACACTCCGTCCGACGTGATGGGTGAGAACCTCGTTGGGAAGTTCATTACCGAAGATTACAAAGAAGCAGTCGGGTCAGTGTTGGAGAAGGCATTTGAGGGTGTGGAGACCGCCAACTTCGAGTTTCCGCTGATTACGAAGCTTGGCCGCCGCGTGGAGATCCTTCTGAATGCCACGCCGAAGTTTGATCAGCAGGGAAAGATCGTCGGAATGGTTGGTATCGGTCAAGATATCACAGACCGTATCGCGCAGGAACAGCAGTACACACGTCTGATCGACACGGCGAATGCGCCGATCTTCGGTGTGGATGTGAATATGTGCGTGAACATCTGGAACAAGAAGGCTGCTCAGATCACTGGTTATTCAATCAGCGAAGTGATCGGCGAGAACCTGGTGGAGACGTTCATCTCACCGGAGTTCCGTCCAATCGTTGCGGATGTTTTATCGAAGGCACTTCAAGGAGTCCAGAAGGCGAACTTTGAGTTCCCGCTGATTACACGTCCCGGCACTCGAATCGAGATTTTGCTAAACGCGACTCCTCGGAACGACTCGAACGGGAACATCGTGGGTGTCGTGGGTATCGGCCAAGACATCACGGATCGTATTGCTCAGGAGCAGGAGTATTTCCGACTGATCGACACAGCGAATGCTCCAATCTTCGGTGTCGACACAAATGGCTGCATCAACGAGTGGAATCAGAAGATTGTGGAGATTACCGGATACCAGAAGGCAGCAGTGCTAGGATTGTCGTTGGTGAAAGCTTTCATCATCCCGGAGAGTCGTCAGCAAGTGCGTCAGCTTCTGAACCAGGCTCTGATTGGATTGGACGTCGGCGAGATGGAGCTGCCGATGTTGACGAAGCGTGGGGCTTTCTTGCTGCTTCTGGTGAATGCGTCGAGCAAGAAGGATATGCATGGCAATATTCGTGGTGTGATCGGTGTGGGACAAGACTACACCGCGCGGAAGCACATGGAGCAAGCCAAGGTAAACTTCCTGGCATCATTCAGCCACGAGCTGCGGACACCGCTAAACGGCGTGCTCGGCATGCTGGAGCTGTTGAAGGAGCAAAAGCTGGATCCGCAGCCGGAGCGTTACGTGCATATGGCGTACGTGTCTGGGTCGCTGTTATTGAACCTGATCAACGACATCCTGGACTTGTCGAAGATTGAGGCTGGTCATCTGGAAATCTCAGCGGCTCCATTCCAGATGAACGAGTTGCTGGACTACTCGATCGAGATTTTCAAGTTCAAGGCTCGCGAGAGAGGGCTAAAGCTGGAACTCAAGTGTGATGAGCAAGTGCCGAAGGTCGTGATTGGAGACGTTGTTCGTCTTCGACAGGTATTACTCAATTTGCTCTCGAATGCGATCAAGTTCACCAACACAGGAGGCATCACAGTGTCTTGCAGTGTCGTACACACTCCGGATCTTCCGAAGACTTTCAAACGTCTCCTTTTCCAAGTCGTCGACACTGGCATCGGCATGGATGCGGAAGAAAAGTCGCGGCTGTTTTCCCTCTTCACGAAGCTGGAGCGCACTCGGCAGAATAACCCGACGGGCTCCGGGTTGGGACTTGCAATCTGCAAGCAGTTCGCAGAGCTCATGGACGGGCAGATCGATGTCGACAGTGAGCTTGGTGTCGGCAGTAATTTCTACTTCACAGTCGTGGTTCGCTTGCTGGATGAAGAGAACGACCCGCAGAATCTGCTGTACGCATCGGATAGCTATCTCGGTGGGGACGCAAACCTACTTGGGGCAGATGGCGACAACGCAAACGAAAGCGCAGGAAGCCAAACAACGAGTGGGACAGGAATGCTGCCGCCTCCGATTGTGATCCCGAAGCAAGCGCGCATTCTTGTCGTGGAAGACAACGACTTCAACTGGGAGGTCGTGAAGAGCTTCCTCCAAGAGGACGACCACATGCTCCAGTGGGAAGTGAACGGGCAGGACGCCGTGAATGCCTACATCAATCATCACACAGAGTTTGATCTGGTGTTCATGGACTGCGAGATGCCGGTGATGGATGGGTACACGGCGACGGGGATCATCCGTCAGTATGAGATCGACAATCATCTCACGCGGATCCCGATCCTGGGCTTGACCGCGTTTGCCATGAGTGGAGATCGGCAAAAGTGCCTGGAAGCCGGCATGGACGAGTTTATGGTGAAGCCGATCTCAAAGACGACTCTGCTACAGGCGATTCGCCAGTGGTTGCGCATTCGCTACCTTCGCCAGAAGAAAGCGACCGAAACAGCGGCATGCGGCTCGAATGAGAACACTCCGCGATCGGGCTCGCCGACTGCGGCTGCCGCTGCTAGTGTTGCAACAGCGACCAGTGCCGCTGCGACTGCTGCTGTGGTGGGTGGAGCAGGAGGTGTTCTCAACCGGACTGCCATGGTGTCTACGACCGCTGTCCCGACATCAAACCCGCTGGTGGCGCCGACTCCGCGTAACTCGTTCGACAGTGTTGTGAACGAGGATATCGAAGCTGTGTCCTCCAGGCTAGCTCCAGCGTCGCAGCATATGCAGCAGCTGGATCTCGCGCGTGCAATCTCGAATCTGGAGCTGGATGATCCGATGGCTATCGCTCGCCAAGGCGGTCGAGCGTTCCGTACCGCAGCACCGAGCACGTCGATTTTCAGTGTGGGTTCTGGATCGGCTATCGGCTCGAGCACTCGATCCGCTAGCAGTGGTCTTCTGAACTTCCAACGCGATGCTGGTGGTGCGATAGTGGATGTTCCAGACTGGAAGCAGATGTCGAAGACATCGGCGACGTTGCCGTACACGAAAGAACCGCTGTATGTGGACACTTCTCCCGGACACAGCACGCATCGTTCATCGTATCCGAACAATCCGACGCTGTGGAGTCACCCACCATTCAAGAAAGATCCACAGCCGAGTCCGCTGTCGCTGACAAGAAGCCAAGTAGCGTCATCAGCCGAGGATACGTTCGACAAAGAGGAGATAGGGATTGATATCGCGGAGATGCTGCGGCAATCAGGCAACGGTATCAACGATGGGGACAACAAGGTAGTAACAGCTCGAAGCAACCCTCCGTCGCTGCGGAGAGCTCAGACAGATGGGGACATTACATCGAGCACAATCGTGGATCCCATGACTGTTGCAATCCCCGAAGGCGACCCTGTGAACTACTCGCTCGGCGTCGAGCAGTGCGGCGGTCGAGAAGAGCTGTTTCTGAACCTGCTCGAGAAGTTCGCGCAGGGCTGCGACAGCGCGATGCTGCGTCTCCAAAGTGCGTACGAGTCGAACGACATTGTGTTGACACGTCGCGAGGCGCACTCGATGAAAGGGTCGTCGGCATATGCGGCCGCGCTGCGGCTGTCGCGTGCGGCGTTCCGCGTCCAGATTGCGTGCGATCAGTTCATGGCGAGCCAGGGGGGCGCAGAGTCGTTCGACCCGGATGCGCCGGTGGCCGACCCGAAAGCGAAGCAGGTCGTAGACGAGTCGGTGACGCTGTTGCGCAAGGAGCACCGGCTGCTGTCGGGATATCTGCGGCGCAACTTTGTGTTCCGCGGCGCGCAGCCGTCGGGAGGTTTGCCGCGCCAGAGCAGCGTGGGCCGAGGAGATAGCCACGGCGGCAGCGCGGCGCCGTGTACTTTGATGTGAGTCTAGCGAGCTTTGCGTGTACAACGTCGATAATGTGCAAGTTACCTTTCGTGCAATGTGCTTTGCTGTTGTCGGCGTCACAAGCCGCTTCGAAACCAAGCGGAGTGTGTGTTTGCTTCATCGTGCACAGGAAGAAGCGTCACTTGAGGATGTCTTGCTTGGCCGAAAAGTGCACTATTTGCTTGAGGTTGCGTCAGAAAGAGTCTAGGTCGCGTCAGATAGATAGAAATGCTCGAGGTCTTAAACGTTGGTGCGCTCTCCAGTATCCTCGTTTGCGCGTCTTGAGGTTCGCATGCCACGTCCGAAACTTGTTGTCTGCAAGGTGACAGAATTCTCGGACCAAGATCTCGACAACTCTTTCCGTCGACATAGCAGCGACAGCAATGTTTCTCCTCGTCTCGGTGCCGCCGGTGTCTGAAGTACAGACGCTTCTTGCGATTCTGTGCGCGTCGTCGTCGCGCTTGATGTACGGTCCTGCGCATTGTTGTTGGTTCAACTGAAAGGTTGCGACAACAACCGTGCACAGCTTTCGGTGTCCAGAATCAGCGTCTATCGTTGCGACGGGTGCAGCGCGAGGAGTGGACACACAGGATGACGTGCCAGTGCTCCTCCCACTCTCCTTCTGTTTCTCCCTCGCCGGCGTTGCTGGTCGATCATTGAGTTCTGCTTGGCGCGTGAGCAGGACTGCGGTGCTGTACCCCTGCAATAACCTAAAGTGACCTACATATAACGGGACACAGCCTCGTTACAAGGAGCATCCTGGTGAAGAGCGTTGACTAGCTCCTGCCACTCCGATGACACGGTATGTCT
The DNA here is from genome assembly GCA_023334075.1 of Globisporangium nunn. Taxonomy (NCBI): domain Eukaryota; phylum Oomycota; class Peronosporomycetes; order Pythiales; family Pythiaceae; genus Globisporangium; species Globisporangium nunn. Next base: position 20,336 of record JAASFZ010000230.1, on the reverse strand, counting down.
ATTACATGTGGTGCAGCCAGCACCGCGGAGTCCTGTCGCTAGCTCTGAAGAGCTGGTCGGTGGCTGCAGGTCTTCAGAGCTGTAGCCCAGTGGCTCATGCAGAGATGCTGACTGTAGATAGCGTTTTTATAATTGGTGAATGGTCTAACGCTGCTACCACACACAACACGGCTCACGAGCTCTGTTGGAGCTGTTGGTACTCGGCTCACGAGTACGCGGGCAAATGTCGAAACACCGAGCGAGCGCGGACGTCGGGCTGCGTCAACCGCCTAGCTCTTCCTCTGCCAACAGCCAACTCGCTGCTGAGAAGCCGGCGGGCGTGCTGCGCGTCAAGATCATCTCTATGGGCGACTCTGGAGTCGGCAAGAGCTGCGTGATCAAGCGGTTCTGCGAGGAAAAGTTCGTGAGCAAGTACATCTCGACAATTGGCATCGACTACGGCGTCAAGCCTGTGCAGGTGCACGGCGAGGAAGTGCGCGTGAACTTCTGGGACCTCTCGGGACTGCCAGAGTTCCTCGAAGTGCGCAACGAATTCTACAAAGACACACAGGGCGGTATCCTCATGTTCGACGTCACGTCTCGCAAGAGTTTTGACGCGCTTGACAGCTGGCTGCGCGAGGCGGCCAAGTTCGGCGCCGGCAAGTTTCCGTGTATCCTGTGCGGCAACAAGGCGGACCGCGTGCGTGTCGTGTCTGAAGAAGAAGCGAGGGCGTACGCGCGAGCGAAAGGCTTCGAGTATTTTGAGACCTCGGCGTGCACGGGCATCAACATCACAGACGCGTTTCACGCGCTCTTCAGTCTCGTTGTCACCCACATGGTGAGATAGTTCATTTAGCATGACGCAGAGTACATCCCCTCGGTTGCTTTGTGCGCACACCGAAAAAGGCATCAGATCTCAGTATAAGTAGATGCTGTACGCTGTGACGACGCAGAACAAGCTGTCCTGTTAGCACAGCACGCATATGCAACACAAGAACCAAACAGGCGTTAGGTCTTAGAGGAGAGCACGCAGTGAGGCTGAGGAACGCAGATGCTGCACATTTGAGAACGTCTCGGAAGCGTAGCAGTCGGTCTCGGCGTCCCAGAAGCACCGGCATCCCACCCTGCAGGCGAGACACAAACATCCGTCACAGATTCACGAGAGAGCGCACGACCTTTCCGCGCTCACGCAGACCCCTCACCTCACTCCTTCTCCCCGCTGCTCTCCGATCACAACCTGCACGACGTACTTGCAGCGAGCGTAGTTGCCCTCTATAGTGTACCAGGATCTCTTCAGCAACTTCATTCACTGCAACACAAAGCACACAACGATGACCATCGCATACACACCTTTGAGTTTGGCTTTGACGGTGTCCGCAATCTCTTTTGTGAGCACCGACGCGCGGTCCGACTGGTACGTGGCTTTCTCGAGCTTTTCCTGCAGCACGTCGCTGATAAGCTGCTTCATCTTGGTCGTCGTCGGTCTGCGCGCGATAGATCATCAGGAAGAAGGCGGTCAGCTATTATCCGGGCACTAGTTAGCGAACCGACGCACACTCCACCAACGCACTTGCTCTTGGGGTCGAGTCGCAGCGCGGCCGCACCCTCAGGCTTCACAGACGGCCCAGGCATCTCTTCGCTCTTGTCGGATCCTCCAGGTGTCGCTTCCACTCAAACTTCAAACGTGAAATAGTGGCGTCACTTTTCTTGCGAGTAGTGCCCGGATACTAAAATTCAAGACTCTTTTCCTGAGCCATGACGACCGAGGTAGACGAACTCGGGCTCTGCCTCTTTTGCGAGCGGCAGCTGCCGCGCGAGCCGACGGCGCGCTGCCTCACAGACTGCGCGCACGAGTTCTGTCTCGTGTGCGTGTGTCGCGAGCTCGCAGCGCGCAAGAACTGCTGCCCGGCATGCCTCGCGCCCGTGAAGAAGCTCCACCAGCTTCAAAAACCGAGTGGCGACACAGTGGACAGCGCGGTGGTGGCACCCGCGAGCGTTAAGTTCTGCAACGCGACATACGTGCTCAGCGTGTCCATCTGGTCCGTGGACGACCCGGCGCGCGAGCTCGCGGCGCTTTTCCACCTGTACGTATGCGGCTGACTCGCGAACGAGGTTGATGTCGCGAGCAAGCGACAATTGACATCGAGTGAAGCGAACGACCTAAGCGCAATCCTTTTTTCCCGACAGCGAACACGCGCGGCTCATCCACCAAGGCAAGCTGCTCAAGAAAGGCGACGTGTGGCCCGGGACCGTCGTGCAGCTCTTTGGCACGAGGAAGAGTTCGCGGGGTGAGAGATTGCGAACTCTGATGGGCAGCCGAAGTGGTCGCTTTTCACTGATGGAGCATGGTGCTGAATGACGGCAGGTACGCTGGCGACCTCGCTGCCGCCATCGTGGGCGACCGACCACGCGTGGCTCAAGCGCGCGAGAGAGATCGTTTGCTGCCCGTTCAGCGTGCTCGTTGACTTTTTCCGCTCGCTCTTCAGCAACGACACGGCGGCGGCAACGAGCAACCGGCGCGGGTACACGCGCGTTGCAACGTCCGAGAGCTCGACTGGAGCGAGTGGTGCTTCATTCCACGAGCCAGGACGTGTAGCACGGCCACTCGACTTGTCAGAGTAGCCAGAGCTGTGCGAGGATCGTTGTAATTAGCGATGAAAGAAAAGGAGTGGTGGTTGTATTGATGTGTGTATAGCTCGCTGTAAACGATGGAGGCTGCTTACTCTCCCATAGATCCAGCCTTCTTTACTGCTCCACCTGCCGTGCTATTTGACCACCTATGGACAATGGAGAAAGGAGGAGCACTGACGCAAAACGATCTACATGCGGTCGTACCCGACGGCGCCGTGCTTCAGCGCCACGCAAAGCTTTTCCTTGAGCACCGCAATTGACGGATATTCGGGCAAGATCAAACGCCGGTCGCTGAAATGCATGACAATACGCAAAGCGTCAGAGAGACTCGAAAGCCTAACCGCAAAAGCAAACACTCGTACCAGGTGTTCGCCATCGGACAGTGCGTGTGGTTCGTCCGCGAATCGACGTCGATGTACCACGCCGCCGAGTCCTAGAGCAACGAACACATAGCACAAACGTGTTAGAATAGAATATCGGAGAGCGAGCCGCCAACAAGCAGCAGCGCACCGAGCTCATTGACCGATGGGTCGAGTCGAAGCCGAACAGCGGAGGCTGCGGCGACCCTGACCAGAACGTCAGCAAATGCTTAAGCTGCTCTTGATCGAAGCTCTCTACCACGTCCCAGAACATCCGGATCACACCGTGCTCGAGTGACGCTCCCTTCGAATACATAACCGCTTTCTTCATGCTCGCGACATCAATCACGCGCTCGCCACGGACGATGCGCTGAAGTTCGTCGGGATGGAACAGTCTCAAGTCGGTTCTCTGGATCGTCTCGAGCAGCCCGTCACGCAGCTTCTTGTAGTACTCAAACTCGTTTCCGAAAAAGTGCTGCTGAGCACGCAGCTCGACGTACTCGCGCTTGTTCTGGTTCGTCACTGTCGTGTGTGCGTGACTGTTTCCCTTGAGCTGCATCTCCATGGTAGTTGTCGCGACGATGGGCTTGCTCGCTTGGAGTGTTTCAGGCGTCGCGGCTGCATCGTCCAGCACCGATACCTCGGTCGTGAACTCGAAGTGTATATCCAGCGGCGAGGCATCAAAGTCGTGATCAAGAACAAACTGCAAACTCCGCTTGAACACTTCGTTCGATCCACAGTACTCTTCCCATGACACCTTCTCGAAGCAGAAAAATTTCCACAGCGCGAGCGGGAAGCTCATGTTCAGCGACTGGTGGTTGCGGATGGCAAGACCCAGCAACCGTCCTGCGCACAGGTACAGCTTCTTCAGTGACTCGACTTCGGCGTAGTCGACAATGACATCCTCTTGGCCCAGACCCAACTGCATCTCTCGCTGCTTCTTCTCCATCACGCTTCGATTCACGAAAACTTTGCGCGCTGTGATGCGCATCTCATCCGACTTTGCATTGTCCACAAACTCGAAAAGCGGAAAAAAGTTGATCGGATAGCTTCCGGACGAAGAGCCGCTGCTTGCATGTGAATCCCGACGTTCACCTTTCCGACGCTGCTGCTGTTGCTGCGGCTGCTGCGTTCCTGGTGATGTACTCTCGGCACGTGCGAGATCGAGCCACTGGGAACCGATTTCTGCCACGTGAGAAGGAACTGCTGCTTCTTTCCCACTAACTCCGCCAGTACTGCTTGAATTGAAGAAGTACTTCTGGACAATCTGGAAGAACTCCCGGGTCACTCCGACACCCACGCCCGGCTCGTTAACCAGCGTGATGTTCAGCTCGCCTTTCATGTTTCGAGCTGCCGTGCTCAGCACCTGCTGGAGGATGAAGTCGACGTGATTCACCGCAGACACTCGGTTGATCGAGATCGACACAGATCCGTGGTGCTCCTCTGCGAGTGCGCCGAGATAGTCCACCTTGTGCTCGAGCCGGATTACATCCTTCAATGGTGCGAGCGAGTACAGGTCCACTCCGACGATTTTCGGGTCCGAGCGAATGAGCACGTCAATCTTCTCCTTCAATGGATACACTTTCTCCACAAATGACGGCGGGATTGGCAGTGAGTTGGCGATCGTCTTTAGCAAATGTACATTGCTCGACGTGCTGCGCTCGAAACGCTTTTTCGTCGTTTCACCTTTCACGAACTGCTTCATGATCTGGTTGATTGGATGCACGCAACACAATCAGAAACACTAGCTTTCCCACATCAATCAAACACCGAGAACTTCCCACGCGTACCTTGAACAACTTCAGAACAGTTCCAGCTTCATCCACCAACAAACCTGCCTCCACTTGCTCGAACACTTGCGTCACGTGCATCAGCAGCGAGAAGCGCTGTGGCGACGCGACAGGATCGTCGATGCCGTGCATGCCCACTTCAATAAGCGGCCACAGCTTCTTGACAGACACGGAGAGCTTCTGGAACGCAACAGTTGCACTCAGTCGCGGCTTGCTGGCGTCGCCTCCATCCTTGATGTGGTACGCATACGGCGCAAAGAACTGGAAAACCAACTCGGTTAATGCGATGAGCAGATGGAACTCGATCTCTTCGTCGTATGAATCGTCTTCTTCAATGTCAGTGCGATCGAAGATGCAGAAGAGAAGCTTGATGCCTGCAGACAAAGCAGACTCACACATCAGAACAGCAGATACGTAGCATCCAGAACCAGTCTCCACATATCGCCCACCTGAACGGTACAGTCGCTCCGTCACTCCGCGGTAAAAATCCAAGTCGCTCACAGCACATTGGGGCGGAGTCGCATCGATCGGAAGTGGCTTGTCCGTCGCATACGGTGCCTCCAAATGCATCAGCACCATAGCCATAGTCTGGACGCGCTTTGACAGACTTCGATTCGCCAAGATGTCGTCCATGATGAGTCTGAACGCTTCAGAAGAGAGACGAACCGGCTTCGTCTCTTCTTTGGCCATGCCGTCGCTCAATGATAGTCCAGTAACATGGCTCTTACTCTCCAGCGCGCTCTTCCACAGATTCGGATACTCTTTTCCATGCTTGAGAGACAGCGAGTAGATAAAAACCATCGTGTACACCAGTCCGTCGATCAAGATACCTCTGTTCTCAACAGGAGCAAGTGCAAACTAGGTATCCACATTCATACATAAACGCAAATGCAGACGTCAGTTGCCACCGCCCATAGCACCACAGAACTCTGAAAACACATACCACGCACCTCATTCGCAAGGTTCGCAAAGCCAACATGCGCAAGAACCTTGCAGCGCATGATGAACCCCACAGCACTGTCTCCCTTCCGTGAAAACATTGGAGCGAACCCTGTAGTCCAAACACGAACGTGACGACATCCATCAGTGGCTGCTCTCCCATCAGCTCCGCTGAAAAAAACATTCACAGTATCACGCACCCACAGACTTGGACAGCTCCATGTACGATCGCATGACTTCGGCTGCCTCAATCTTCCTGTCAATCTTCTTGTTCAGCGTCTTCGTCTGCTTTTCTGTTGCGTTGAGGCAAACACAGTCGTCAGCAGTTGATAACGCGAACCCAGCAAACACAAATGCTAAGCGACATAATGAAAAACAGAACCAACCTGCTTCGCTAATGGGCTCGCCAGGAACAGCAGGCTCAACTTCCGACGGCGCGCTAGACTCCCCGACCTTCGCTCCTTTCTTCTTCTGCTGCCCGTATCTACCACCCCGTTTCTTCTTCTGGTCTGCCTTGTTCGGCTCAAAGAGCGCAAGACTGCGGCGGTCGAAAGCGTTCGTCTCGACCATGCTCAATGGCGACTTGCCAGCACGGTTGACGAAGCCCAAGTCCGCACCAAAAGTGCGCAGCAACTCGAGCGCACGCCAATTCGCGAGACCCGCCACAATATGCACCAATCGGTTCCCTTTTTCCGTCTCGAACTTGAACACATCCGACAATTTCCCCTTCTCCTTCGCGTACGTGAGCAGTTTCTCCAAAAGCACAGTGCCGCGCTCAGCTTGCGTCGAGGTGTATCCATTCGGCACACTAAAGAGCGCGCACGCGACAACCGCGTTTACGCGGCCGTACATGTGCAGCAACTTCGGCGTCGGGCTCTCCGCGCGCAACACGAGGTCGACCAGTGCTGCGTCGAGCGTCATGCACGCTGCAATCAGCGGGGAAAGTCCTGCGCGGTTCGCCTTCTTATTCATCGACAGCGTGTTCACGCTCGCGTGCTTCTCGTTCAGCAGCACGGACGCCATCTCGCAGCGCGCATAGCGGCACGCTTCTACGAGCGCGGCGTCGCCGTCGGGCGTCAATTGCTTGTTCACGTCCAGCTCTGGGTGCTCGGCAAACACCGCGCGGAACGCGTCCATGTTGTTGTTGCGGATCGCGGCCACTAACGTCTCCACAGGCGTGGGGGTCGCCGGCGGCTTCTCCTCAGCCTTTGCGCTCTCACTCGACACGTCCTCAGCGGTCGCAATCGCACTGGGCTTCCCCTGCTTCTTGGCTCTCGTGCGGGCTCGCGGCGGCTTCGCGTTGTTCGGCTCTTCTGCTGCCGCAGCAGCATCGGCTGTTGACGCTGCAGCCTCCACTATCGAAGACGCTTGCTGTTGTCGACGACGGCGTGGGCGCCTTGGCACGCTTCTCCCTGGAGGCGGCGGCGCCGCCGCCGCCGCCGCTGGCACCGCCGCACCGACACTGGTATCCGCCATGTTCCTTCAAATGTGAGTCTTTGTGAGATATCCCTGATTTTCCGCTCTATTGGGTTCGAGCGGCTGCCTCCATCTACCGCGCTTCCTCGAATGGACGATACCCTTTCTAAGATGCTGTAATCGTTTTCGCAGTGGTTGAAGTTGTCCTCGCCAAACGACGTTCGCCAGTGCGGAATCCGGCCATCTTCGCGAATGATGGCGCAGCGGAACGAGAGCGCGTCGTCGCCCGCTGCACCGCTACCGCGCCAGCTGAGTCCGCTCGCGCAGCGGCGGGCGAGTGTGTACGAGCGCGACGCGGGCGGCGAGTCGCCCGGGTTCAGCGACTTGCAAAGCCTCGGCGGAGGAGTAGACCCGCTGCTTGGAAGACACAGTAAGTTCCCACTCCCATCGCAAGACCAGCGAGCGCACTCGGTGTCGAAAGCAGTGGCGCCAGTGCTAAGAAAGACGAGTGCAAGTCGCAAGTACAGCGCCGTGGCATCAAGGAAAACGAGTGTGAGCTCGGTGCACAGCACACGCGGTGATCGAGCGTCGCTGCGGTTCGCGGGAGGCAAAGATCTGCTCGGAGGAAACAACGACAACAGCGAGCACGACAGCACGCATAACGACTACGACGATAGTGGCAGCGAAGAAGACGATGCGTGCACGGCGACGATGATTCATAAGCTAGAAGTCAAGCGCGCACAGAAACAGTTTCAAGAAAGCTTAGGGACGGACACGTACGAGGACGGCGGCAAGATCTACCGCGGGGCGGTCGATCGAAGCGGAATCACGCCGGCGGTGACATTTACAACAGCTGAGACACCACCAAGCCAGGCGAAGAACCCGTTCGTGTCGTCGCCCCATGTTGCGTCGTGCGGGTTTTGCAGCTCGACGAACCTCGTGTGGACCCTGCGGTGCGCGTTTTGCGGTAGTGCGCGGATGAGCGATGTACCTCGACTCAAGTACTTGATCGACATGGTGCTGAGCGTCGAGCCTTTCATAAAGCCTGAGATGGTAGGTTGGGCGTTCATAGTGCTCGTAGATGAGTTGTGCTCTTACTCGACGTGCACATCTATGCTCTGTGCATGTGTTTGGACCCAACAGCTTGCGAAGAAGATCTTGGACTTCGCCAAGTTCGACCGGATCGCGATCAAAGTCGAAGAGAAGTTCAAGCAAGCGAGTCTCGTGCGCGCCAAGACCGCGATCATGATGATGAGCCGCACGATCAAGTTACTGCAGCACCAAATGCTGCGGATGATCTTCGCGGCGTGGAAGGGACACAACGCAGTGGCAGCGAGGAACGATGACAGTATGCACCGCTTGATCAAGATCAAGGACATCCAGATACGAAGCGACCGCAAAGAACTTGCGTTCGCGATGTGGAAAGGGCACGTGAGCCGCACTATCGAAGAGCGGGCGCAGCGCTTTGCGATTGCTGTGCGAAGGTAAGCACTGCTGAAATGATGCTGATAGCACGAGGGTGAAGCAAGCTGTGCTAACACAGCCATGCGTGTCGGTGCGTGCAGGAACGAGACGACGAAGCTGCGGCGATTGTGGGTGGCATGGCAAACCTTTTTGCGGATGCGAGCGAAGGAAAAGGCGGAGCTGATGAAGCAGCACTACGAGGCGGAGCTGTGCGTTTATTCGTTGCGAATTCTCTCCATTGTTCTTGCATGTTTCGAGCAGTGCAGTTCTCATGCTCACGGACTGGCTGGTTTTACTGCGATGGATGCAGCAACGAAACTCCAAACGAGGCACTTCGGGTGAGCTGTTCTCAAGACTTGCTGTAAATAGCGCTCAAACTCAACTATGGTAATGCTGGATGTGTGGATACAGATGATTGAGAAACTGAAAGAGACATTGGCGGAGTCACGCAAGCTGGTCTTTGCTGCGACGAACACAATCCTGGAGTTACTGCAGCTGTCGATTCGAAACGCGGACAACGACGTCCTCAGTGAGTCATTTTCTTCTTCTCGGTTGTTTTATCTACATATACGACGCACTATTTGTTGTTCCTAATAGGCTTGCCTCTACAGAGACACTCCAGCTAATCCAGATGCATCCGAGCACAGTCGGGCAGTTCTTTGAGGCGATACACGGCCGCGAGATTCTTGAAGGGCTGAACAGCGGACATATCGCATCGTCCTCGGACGACTTTGGGATCGATGATGCAAAGGATGATGAGGCAATGCAAGCGGCGTTCGACGCGGCACAGAAGCGTGTGGAGCGCGTGCACCCGTCTGAGAGCTTGATTCAATGGCTCAACTTCCAGCGCAAACGTGCTGCAGAAATGGGCTACGTCGCTGCAGATCCTGTGACCGACAAGCAGCAGTCACGGGGTGACGCATTATCCTTGATGGCCGGTTCCGGCAGCAGCGGTCGAGAAAAAACTACTGGCGCTCTGCCACCAGGTCGCCTGAACATAAAGCTCAAGCCAAAAGAAAAGAAACACGAGTTCCGGGAAATCAAAGGACTGCAAGACCTGCGAATCAAGATAGCGAGTCCCGGTGTGATGCTCAAGTTGCTCTGTCATTCATCGATTGAAGCGCAGGTCGAACACCAGCGCATCCGAGCTTCTGAAGCGGGTGTGAATGCATCCTCAACTGCTTCGGCAGCTGCGGAGAGCTCGACTACCTCGACGTCGCTGACACCTGCAGCACAGATCCAGCTCAAAATCTACTTCAAGATGGTGCATCGCATTCTCAACCTTCCGCCTGACATCATCAGTCGGGATGCGTTCGCGCTCAACGACTTCGATTCTTTATACGCGTACGCAGTGTACCTATATCAGTTCCATCCAAACTATGTTGCCCCGGGACTTGAGTTATCGCCGCGGTATCACCTGAGCTACGACTTTTTCCATCCACAATGGGAGAAAATTAAGACGACTCTCACGAATGACGACTTCGACCCGTTCTCGCAGCAGCAGTACTACATCTTTCTCGCCAAGCTCAAGCGCGTCAATCGCCAGTACCTGCGCTTCGAAGACATCTGTAGAGCAGCTTCCAAGATTGCCGAGATGCACCAAGCAGCCGCAACTCGGGAGACGTACAACGACTTCACACGGCGCGTACTCGGAAAGGACTCGAGCATATCAGTCGCGCTGGAGAAAGAGACTTTTGCGTCCTGGGTGTCGCTTCCAGCATCCAAGCTGCTCTGTCTCTGCGAGGACGAGGCTGAACTTCAGAAAATTGAGAAGGTCTTTAAGGACAATGTGCTCGAGCTGGTCAAGATTTTTCGAATCTACAGCAGCGCTGCCGGCGGCAAAGGAATCCTAGAGCAAGAATTCCTAAAGATCATGACAAAAGCTGGCGTGACCGACAAGAAGAACATACTGCGCTCACATTTGCAGCTGATTTACCAGCAATCCAGGCAACCTGCTCCTACAAACACTCTTAACACCGGTACAATCAGTAGCAGTGGTGGTGGAGGTGTCGCTGGAGGAGGTGGTGGAAATGCACCAAGCGGAAGTCGAGACGAAGCGAGCCCTTCTCCTGCTGTTGGCGGATATCCTAACAACAACGCCAACAGTAGCACAAGTCTGCCAAGTTCCATAACGCCTGATGCAGATGATGATCTGGAAGATCGTGGCGCGACGCCGAACGAGTTTTTTGAAGCGCTGACTCGGGTTGCGTACCACAACTTCCAAAAGCGCCGTGATACTCTCGGCTACATCGCTGCCTCTATGAACATGTCTTCTACGAGTTTGGACACAAGAAGTGGCGCCGGAGCAGTGTCAGGGCTGAACCTCCTCACGTTTGTAACGGAACTCGTGACCGAGCGCGTGATGCCTCTCACAAAGAAGTTCCAGGAGCAGGGTTTGACGTTCAAGAAGCAAATGATCCACCCTGATGTGCAGCACGTGTGCAAAGCGCAAGAGAAGAAACTCAAGCGTATCTTCACAGTATATTCACAAAAGAACAAGAACCCGGCCTCACGCGGCAAGCTCATGGATGTGAGCGACTTCGAAGGTCTACTAAAGGACCGGCGGCTTGTAGACGCGCTCTTCCCGTTTGGCCGCATAAAGCAGCTCGTCGCGTTCGTGCAGCAAGACGGTGACACAGGTGGGAACATCAGTGGTTACGACGTAGACAGCGAGTTTGTCTTCTCCGAGTTCGTCGAAGCACTCGCGGCGATCGCGGTGTATCGAAACGCAAACCCATATCTGTCTCTCGCCAAGAAACTCGAGGCGTTCTTTGACGAGAACTTCTAGATCGTTGTCACAGGATGTCCAATGTCTAGCACTCAGCCACCACAACGAGAGCGCATTATTAAATCGAACGCGGCTTGGCATCTTGCGTCGCAAGACCGACCTCTACAATGCGGCAGTCAATCACCGCTTCCGGTTCCATCGTCGCCACGCCATTCACCAAGTACTGCTCGACCTCGCCTCCATCCTCAAAGCTACCTGGCCAGAAATGGCTCGACGACCGACTCGTGTCGATCCATCCAAGATGTTTGAGCGCCGACGCCGCGAGACTCGAACAGAAGTACTTTCGCTTCTTGGCTTTCGGAGAATCAGTGGCAACAGCGGCGGAATCTGATTGGCTTCCTGTGCTGAACGATGTCGGGCTAGAGGACTCCCCAGACACAACTGGGCTGCTCCCATTCAGCACAGACGCCGCTTGATTCGATTTCACTGGAGTGTCGAGAATTTGGCGAGTTGAGTCGCCCTGTGACCGCAAGATCCCGAGAATGCTGTACGGGTTGCCCTCCACCTGTTCAACGAACGCCCGGAGCCGCTCTACAATCTCCGGGGTGCGCTCAGCCCTGATCTTTCTCACGGCGATGACATTCGATACCTCGCGTGAGTATGCCAGGAGTCTGGCTTTGAGCGAGTACACCTGGATTCCCTCCGACGTCGCTTCCATGATCCGCAAGAGGCTACGGGACATTCCAGGCACAACGATTCCCACGTGGTCATACTTTGCTCCAGTGAACTGCCAACGGTCCAATGCACACCAAGAAGATATCAGCATAGACAGCCAATGATCATGTGAGCAGCACAGATCCACTCACCTTGCGTTGAAGTACACTTGCGCCAAAGCGGCAGGAAAACAGCAGGATATCGCCGCAATCGAGACTCTGGTGCAATGTCGTGATGTGGAGCACGTTCTTCTTGTCGTGATTGCCGAGTTCCGGGTCTCGCGAAGTTGACACAACTCCGACGAATGACAGGAAGAGCACATCGTTACCAGCAAGCGGATGCAAGATGAGTTGCTTCACGTAGTTCTCCAGCTGCTCGCGACGTTTGTCGACAAATTCGCCTTCAATCGGAGTGAAGATGTGCTTGGACGGCAGTTTTGGCAACGGCATTGGCGCGTATTTTTCCTTCAGTCGACTCTGCAGCTTGTCGAACTCCTTGTAGCGCCTCGCGACTTGCCACTTCATGTCGTTGAATGACACGTCGATCTGGTACGTTGTGTACATCTTCTGGGACAGATCGCTGACTTTGTTTTTCGTGGCGGAGATCTCGATCTCTATCATCGGGTGTGGCATCGTATTGATCGGTCGGAGGGTCAGGAAGAGCGAACGCTTCGTCCCTGCTGCTGCGGCCGCCCCAGTCGGCGAGTGCGGACTGCGAATGTAGGCCGCAATAGGCTGCTGCTCGTCGTTGAACCACTGATCACGCTCCTCGTTGCAGAGCAGGAAGTAGTCTGCCTCTCGGCGTAGCAATTCGCGGAAATGTCCCGACGAATGTCCCGACGAAGTCTGTCCTCTCCACCCATCCAGGTATGAGCAAAGAACGTTAAAGTGAACGCCTTCACAACAATCTAACAAAACGTATTGAAGCGCACCATGACGTACATTGTGCGCGGCATGAAGCTGAGAGCGCAGCTGCTGAATCGCGTCCAGCTTCACTTGCTTCACGCTCACTTCGTTCTGCGAAGCCTCGCTCAGCGGCACTGTGACTTCGATTCTGTGGCTGCCACAGCGATATCGCGGGAGAACAGGAAGGTACAGCACGAGGATAATCGAGGGTCGAAGAGCATGAGACGAACTAAAGTGCAAAAACGAAGGCTGCTCGGACATGAGGTTCGCTGTGTCCCACCTGTCACCAGACGCTGAGTCGGTCGCGGCGATGTGCAGGATCGTGAGCGACATTGCTTTGGGCTTCCCCGGCTGCTCGTGATCGATCGAGAAAGAGAAAGATAGAGAGAAGTGCACACACACATACAAGAAGCTACTTTAGTGCTTCATTTACCTGCTTGGCACCCACTCCCTCCACTTGCAGTTCTACTGCTCGTGCACTATCAGATGGGAGGAAAAGGAGGAGGGGGCAGCGCTTTACAAAACTCTACGCCATGGATAGGACGTTTACCTTGATGACGGACGAGTAGCGCGGGTTGCTCGGCGGCTGAGCGGACCGCACACTCGACTCGCCGCGGTTCTCCTCGCTGTTCGCGCGGTGCTCATCGCCGTCTTCATCCGAATCGCTGCTGTCCTCTGAATCACTCGCCGCGAAGCGGAAGAACGCTGTTGAAATAGCAGCAGCACATGCACGCGCGCGCGCACACACACACACACACGCGCGCGAAACTCAAACTGTCAGTCTCAGTATCACCCGCTGCCCTCTCCCCATTTCCGACCGAACGCACCGTCGTGCGTGACGCTCTCGGCGTCCGACAGTTTCTTCGCGAGCAGTAGCGAGCGCACCCAGTCCTCGCGCTCAGCCTCGGTAGCAGCCTCGAACTGGAACGTCTGCGTGGTCGTGACCACCGTGAACCCGAAGCCCATGCTGACGAACTCGGCGGCGCTCGAGCGGCGCGAGCGGCGCGCGGCGGCCGGCGGCGACAACGCGGCGCTCGCGGCGTCGTCCGCAGGGCTCCAGGGTTTGTCCTCCTTGCGCACGTCTAGGATACTCGCGACCGCGAGTAGCTCCATCCACTGTGCCTTGCTCGCCGCCGAGTGGCGGCGCCGTCGCGGGGTCACGACGGCGCTCGGTGCGTCCGCGTCCGGGTCCATCACGAGCGCGCGGTGGAAGAGCGCCACCTGGATGCTCAGCCAGCCGCCGTACTGCGCTGAGAACTGGCGCAGGCGCCCGCGGAGCAGCGCGTTCGCGGCCGCCATCGCTCTGCCTACCGCCTGAAGAGGTGTGGTGCGCGAGAGACGCAGGCTTGTTTGTGAAGAGAGAGAAAAAACACCATAATGCATTGGCGAGAAATCAGGTTGCTGGACCTTAGCGTCGACACATTGAATGAATGGATACTTGGGTGTGTAGAAGGCGGATGGTTGCATGAATTTGTGCGCGCCCTTTTGGCAGTTGATTTGCTTCTGGGTTCTATCGTCAAGACTCTCATGGACTGGAAGGGATCCGCTTCCTCCTAAAAGTCGGTGACGTCCTGGAGCTTCCGCTCGGCGAAGAAGCTTGTCCGTTTGGCGGTGCTCGGCGCCTTCTTCGGTGCTTGCAGGAACGACGTGATCGACTGTGTGCCTGCTGGTGCTACTCCCTGCGTAGTTTGAGAAGAGAGCGCGCGTGCATCTACAGGTCAGTCTGGCTCGCAATACCCGCACCACCAAACAGAATGAACGCACCTTGTCGAGCTCCTTCTCGTGCGGCCACTCGACCTTGACGGCTTTCGAGAGGAACGGCTCGACCGTGCCCCAGCTGAAGCGCACGATGTTTGGAAACACGAAGACGGGCTCCAGGTTGTCGGTGAGCCACGCCTTCGTCCTGTGAGCCATGGTTGAATGTAGTGCCTTAGTCTGCTTGTTGTTGGCGGCGCTACAGAGCCCTGTCCTCGACTGATACTCGCAGTACGGGAACACGCACCGTGGATCGCTCGGGTACCCCGACCCAAAGTCCTTGGACAGATCCATACCTGGTGCCTCCCACTTCCAGTCCGAGATGGCTCGGTCGCGCGTCACCTTTGCCGCGATACTCGCCGCACTGACCACCTATGCAAGGCAATTATGGGAGGCAGCAGTCGCAAATGTTGCAAGCAATCGTCAATGGCAGGCGTGAGCGCTCAGCACCATAGGAGACGGCATCTCTACCAATAACGCGAAGCGCTACGCACCTTGAAGAGACTGTCAGCCTTCTTTTCGACGCGGAACTCGATCCTGCCGTTGAACTGCTTGGTGAGGAACGCCTGGTACCACTTGGGGTCGCCCACCGTGTCGACGAACACCTTGGTCACGTTCACGCCCTTGGCCTGCGTCGCGCGAATCATCTGGATCGCCGCGTCGCGCGACATCTCATTCAGATTGCTCGTCTGCCGCTGCATCTTGTCCGAGATCTCCTGCGGAGAGATCAGACGCACCACCCACCTTCGCTCCGCCCCCAGCACACCACAGCACGGCCGGTATGTGTGAAAACTTGCGAGTAACCATTCGACACACTCACTGTACGCACCCGAGCTGGCCGTTCGCGCGCATGTTGGCGAAGAGCTGCTCGCGGGTCTCGGCACTCAGCGCCTTGGAGTCGTCGAAGCCCAGCGCGCTGAGCTCGGCGTCCAGCTTTTCGGGCCAAAACGCCGCGCCGTAGACCATGGGGCCGAGCACGGGGCCGCGCCCGGCCTCGTCGATACCGAGCATCACGGGCGCGCCATGCAGGCAGCTCTCCGGCACGGCGCTCGCCAGCAGCTCCGCGCGCTGCAAGTCCACGCCGGCGCTTAGCTCATCTTGCAGCTGTTGTTCCATTGCGTATGCGGTCGAATGTTTCTTATCAGCGAGATTCTATAGTGAAATAAAGCAGTTTGGGCGGCAAAGCTAGTGCTACCTTGTTTATTTCTCCATAGCACGCTAAAACAGATGCAATACAGTATCGCAAATGTCTCGATACGTACGCTCGTATGTTTCGGCACTGTCACCTTTAGTCTCTGAAAGTGCCGAGACGTACTGATTCCGACTCCCTCGCCTCAGAGTCTGATGTTGTTGCTGCTCCTGGCCTCTCTATGGTTGTCGACACACGAATTGTGTACACATTCGGAAGCGGGTGTACAGCACTGACGGATTCATTCGGCACGCGAGTGTGGCAGCCATTATCACGCGAACGCATGCGTGCAACACGCATCAAACACGCATCATCGAGAGAACATGAATAATCGGACGGCAACGTTCGCCGCAACAACTTCGTGCGTATCGCTATTGTTGCGCATCGCTGTTGCTGCGCATCGCTGTTGTTGCGCATCGCTGTTGTTGCGCATCGCTTCGATGCGCGTGCGAGAGCACACACAGCACCTTGCTGCAACTAGCGCAGCCATAGCGAGCTCCAGTGACAGACAGACGCGGGCTATGGCTCTCTTTGGTTCCAGCGAGTTCCTGGATGCTCATCATCAAAACTTCGTATCGCATTAGATTCGCATAGTTTCTATACACTAGCACATACTAAGACTGCTGCTGTGCTTCTTGGCCGCATTGTATGCACCTTGCGCGCTGGGTGGTTGTGCAACTGTGTGGCAACTTCATTCAGCACGCCAGTGTTCGGCACCCATTATCTCGGCACATGTTCGCAATACAGAACAAACAGGACGTCGGACGGTGCGTCGGACGCAACAATTTTGTTCATCACGAATCACAACCCACAGCGAGTTGTCGTTCCAGCGGAGGGATCGACTTGTTGCATCTCTTTCCCTCTCTTCGCTTCCTGCGGGCGGCTGCGCACAGGACGGTACGAAGGGAACAGACCGTACGCAGCCATCCGATGATGTTGCCTTTAAGCATCGTATCTCATTTGCTTCACATAGTTACTTGTATACATGCTGTAGGGGGTGTTGTCTACCTACCTGCGCGCGTGCGAAAGCTTCAGCTACTCGGCGCGAACATTGAGTTGGCGTGCGAGCGACATAGTCCGCGCTTCTTCACGTGCTTAGTGCAGTCCTCCACGCGGCATTTACGCTTCCCGCCATGTGCAGTGCACAGGTCCTGGCGCACCACGCCCTTCTGACATCCGGGCATGCTGCACCGCTTGCCGCCGCCGTGGCGAATGCACAACCCCATGCTGCGCTGAATGTTGGAACACCCACGCTCGCGGCAGATGCGCCCGCCCCCGTGCGCCACACACAGTCCCTTGCTCTGCGCGCCGCGCGTGCAGCCCTTCCGCTGACACCGCCGACCGCCCCCGTGGCTAATGCACTTGCCGCGTGTCACCGCGTTGCTCGTGCACTCTGGGAACGAGCACAGCTTCTTCTCGCGCTTGCTGTCACCGTGGAAGCAGTTCATCTCCTCGTCCTCGCTCACACCGCCGCTGGCGCAGCGTGACATGCTCATCGGCGAGCTCGGACCGCTCGACATCGATGGAGACCGGCAGCGTTCGAGCAGCTGCATCTGGTGCGCCGACTCGGCTAGAGACTTGAGGTCAAGCGACCGATGCGCAGGCTCAAGCCACCGCTGGATTGCCTCGGGCTCCGAGGAGTTCTCGTGCTTGTGCTGCCACGGCTCCTGCTGGTGGTATGGCTGCTGCGGTTGCGACTGGTGGTCTCCAAGCGGCGCCAACAGGCTCCGCGGCCGCAGCGAAGCCGCTGAATCAGCATCGACCGAGACGCTGCGCACAAGATTGTTCCGTGGCACGCTGGACTTGAGGATGTAGAGCGGCGCGACCGCCGGCTCCGGAGCATGGTACCGCTCGACCTGGGACGACCGGAGCTCGTCCGACGGACATGAGTGCGCACGCTCGTACGTGAACGGTCCACCCACTTGCCCACGAGAGGGTGACAGATGGCTGTTGTTGTTCTCGGGCAGCGAGGTCGCGAGCGCCACGAGCGACGGGAGCGCACCGCTCTTGGGGGTGTCGTTACCACGACGCAACGGCGCGAGCGTGAACTGCGGCGGCGTGCCTGCCGCGGAAGGTGGTGAGAAGCCCGCGCGGTTGTTGGTCGGGAACACCTGGCGCAGTGACTCGGTCGTCGAGAGCGGTACACCGTAGCGTGGCGACGGGAAGTCCTCGCTGAAGCTGCCGCGCGGCGATGGGAACGCCTCCGGGCGCGGTGAGTGGGTCGCCCAGTGACCGCTGAGCGGCGAGAGTGGGGGCGTGGAGCCCGATGGGAGCGCCGCGATGCTCGGCAAGCGCGGCGAATGGCAGCTCGCCGGGTCAGCGGCGACGCTGCTCTCATCTGCCTTGCGCACGAGACCGTGTGTCGCCTTGAAGCGCATCACAGGCGTCGCCAAGTGGTTCGCGAGCGCGTGCTGGTGCGGGTGGATCTGGGGGGTTAGAACCGAGTTCGGGTGGTGGATGTGCTGCTGCCGGTTGTCCGTGCGGTGGTTCTCGGACGTGCCCATGCTTTTCAGGTTATGTACAGTGAGAAGAAGTCGAAGAACGGACTTGGGCTGGTGGCGGTGGTGGTAGTAGTGCTTGTTTACTTGCTTGCGAGGAGTGGGCGGCAAATTGCAGACTGACTGACTGTGTGGAGACCTTTTCGCAAAGGAGATCTTGCCTTGCTTGGCGTCGCGCAAGGCCAAGCACAAGCACAAGTCCAAAACAAGGGCGGGCGACAGGGAGGAGGAAGAGGAGGAAACCGTTCGCTATGTGTGTGTGTGGCGCACACGCACAAGTGCGAAAGGTCGGGTGTGTCGGGACAAACATGGAAGGATCCGCTTCTTTGTGGCAAAGTCTCTTGGGAGAAAATCAGCGCACAATATGATGCAGGTCTAGCAAATATGAAGGAGTTAATCACACACAGAAAGCGGATTTTCGCATTTAACAGATTACAACTGCCGGAGAAGGTATTAACCAAACAGGCAAAAAGTAATGCCATAAAATCGAATGTTGGACGCCAAAAAATCGCCATTTTTCCCGCTTTGCACAATTGCAGACACACCAACAATATCGATTTTATCGTCATGTCTGTCGTGTGTTATACAGTACTTCCCTCGAGACATCAACAGTACGGCCGACTCGGCAGTCGTCCGTCTGGACGCCAATCTGCAAGAGCAGAAAGAGAGAGTGTGTGAGAGAGAGCGCGCTTCCGCAGATGTGGATACACTCGGGCGAGTAGAGCAAGTCCGCTCTCCGGAGACCCGTTCGTTCAAGTTCTTTGTCAAGTCGAGGCACCCAAGTCGAGTCACCCAAGTCGAGTCAGACTGATCCGATCCCAAGGCGAGCTTTGAGTCGAGAGATACCACGCGAGAGCAAGCACTTCGACTCAGGTTCTCGAACTGCTCTGTGCTCGCTTGTTCGCACTCGATTGCGTGCTCTCCATGGTAACTTGCCCACCACCCCTTCCACGACACCGCTTGAGAGCAGTCCCTCCACAAAGTCAACAAGCTGACGCCAGGTCGCCTCCCTGGACGCAATCGACAAAGCTGGTCGCTGGATTCCATCGCCACGAGATCGAGTAATGTGTCTGCGCTGTAAAGCTGTCGTCAACGTGCTTGTGGCGGTCGCGCAGTGATCCAGAGAAAGCTCTGCCACCGATGCGATTGATCTGCCCTCTTGTCACGAGATGTTTTAGGGGCACTGAGAAAGCCAACCGCGAGACGATCAAGTAGCGCATCCACGGGCTTGTCCGTCGTTACGTGCCCAAGTCGCACGCCGGAGAGCCTCTTGCTCACGTCACTGGCACCAGCGCTTGCGATCGCGGGAGGCTCCAGATCCGCACAGGTAGCCACGCCAACCGCTTGAATTCGAACCTTTTTAACGTGGTGGTGCCTCACTTGTTCGAGGTTGGTTGATCCTGTCGACAGATGCACGGAGGAGAGGACAACAGTAGTCACATGTAGCAATTTGAGTCGGCTAGTCAGACGCTCGGCTGCACCGAGAGCGAGTGCTTTGACGTAACCTGTGCTTACCACATTTCTTACCGGCCACCTCGATCTGGATCCTTTGCGGTCGCAACAGCTCGCTCTTAACAAAGTTGCCTGTCTACCTGCGTTCATGCTTCGTTAGTCGAGTAAAATGTGCAGGTTAGTTGGCATTTGACTGCAGAAGCTGTTGCGAGGCGCATCGTTGCTATCCACCGAGTCGGAGTACGAGACAGCGAGATCCTCCCCCTCTCCTTTTCCGTTGCTCCTTCAACCGAGTCGGCGAGTCTGCATGCCCATGCGCACGTGTGTACTTCCCACGGCCGTCGGACGAGCCTGCGTGCTACCTGGCACTGCAGTGCACCGCAATCCTAGACATCGAGAGCTAGATGCTGGAGGGGGAGTTCAGTCGCTCGATTCAATCAATCCATCGCCAGGCAACCAACCATGCAAGATCGAGATTGTTAGTGGTGGACAGCGGAGGAGGAGGATGGTGAGGAGG